>OZ014521.1:278537574-278812866 GCA_963966055.1 Lathyrus aphaca
TATTGAGATGATAGAAGACGCCCTTAACTGAGATTGGCATGAAAGACGTTTCTCAGGGGTTTTCTTTCCTAGCATTATACTTGTTGAACCTAGAAAACATATTTGACTTAAGGAATGAGCATGATGCACGTATTTATATCAAAGCATGTGTGTCGTTTCGACTATGACCCTACAAACAACAAAGTTAAATGGTGGATTGAAATTCAGTCACATTATTTTACTAATGGTCATAAACTTTGTTGTGTTTATAGTGGTGCAAGTTAATGGTGCAAAAGAGCAGGCGAAATGTCGAGATTCTTGTGGATGTTGACCAATTATCTTTGGTATATCAAGAAACTATATGGAATACCTATGTCTTCATCAACAAATAAGGTATAAAGTTTGTCTTCTAGGATATATGTTCTTTTTCTGATTAGGGTTGATTTTCCTTTAACGTGACAAAATATTATGCATCCAAAAGTGTGTTCTTCCTCTACACTGTTGTTTATTCTCTAAGATAAGGTTTATATTCCCTTTTAAATTATTTTGAGGTCGAGATTATAAATCATTTAGGTGTCACCCTTTCGCAAATACTTTATATCTATGTGCTTGCAAGTATAATCTCTTCAACAATTAGTTGACAAATATGATTTCAATGATGATAACACTATGAATTGAAGTGTTAATATGACATGATGATCAAGTTATTATAATTGGGAGATCAAAATATCAAAGCCAATAATTTTAGTACAACACCTAATGTCAGTCGATGTTCAGTGGAATCCCTAATGATCTTTAGAAAATAAATCTCTTTTATTATGGTATATATGACGAAGCTTTATCAAACCTCATTTGATAAAAGTGAATTCAAGTCCCAAATAAAAGTGTTAGATCATTGATATATCAATCAATAGATCTTGAAGCTTTAGACTTTATGAAATATAGGAAGTGTGAAATCTCACTTGGTTAGTGTCTAAGTGATCAGAGTGTTGTAAAAGATATTAATGTAATTTCTAAATTACTAAGGCACACTATGTCAAACAAGACCTTAGACAGCGCTTTTTTTAGCCTTAGACAGCGCTTTAAAGCGCTGTCTAAACCTCCGCTGCTAAAGGTTTAGACAGCGCTTTTTTAAATCTTAAAAGCGCTGTCTAAGCCCCCACCCTTAGACAGCGCTTTGGCCAAAAGCGCTTTATAAGCCCCTCCTATTTTAATTTTTTTAGGTATACCTTAGACAGCGCTTTTGAAAAGCGCTGTCTAAGCCCTCCCCCCTCTAGACAGCGCTTTGGTCAAAAGCGCTTTCTAAGCCCCTCCTATTTTAATTTTTTTAGGTATACCTTAGACAACGCTTTTGCCAAAAGCGCTTTCTAAGCCCCCCCCTTACAGCGCTTTTTCCAAAAGCGCTGTCTAAGGTATACGAAAATTTTTGCAGCTTTTGTTTTAAACCACATTTTTTCCAAGTTTATAAACCAGAATTTCTACCTGTTTTCAACCAAATTTTGGCAGACAAATGTCACATTTTATATATGCCATTTCAAACAATTTTGGCCTTTTTTCTACCAATTTTTGGCTAACAAATATATATATATATACCAATTCAAACCAATTTTGCCTTAAATGTATCAAAATATATACAAATTTATGTACACATTTACAAGTCATTACATATACTACAAATGTACAATATAATTACACAAATTTATGTACAAAGTTACAAGTCATGTACAATATACTACAAATTTACAAGTCATTACTTAAAACATTGAGCTCTATCATGAATTGACACCATTCCTCTTTGATTTCGTCCACTTGATCCTTTGTATAAAATGCACACTTGAATTCATCAAAGTACTACATAATAATATAACATAGTTTGAATTAATTTCAACTATTTAATTATATGAGATATGTGTAAATATAAAAATAACTCATAAGTTAGAAATACATACATCAGTGGGAATCTCTAATCGGCCCAAAACAAGAGTATCTCACATAAACCTCAACATGAAATACCCGTAATCTATTTGATTACGTTGTTGAGGACACTACATATGAAAAAAAATATGGATTATAAATCCTAAGTTTTATCAAGTGTCATCACTAATATAATAAAAAATGTGATAATTAAAAATATACCGCCACTTGAATCCATGTAATGGAGTTGGCGCCCCTCCTTGAGGTTTGGATATCTCGTTGGGCCCGAAAAGCTTGTAGGATGCTAATAAAATAAAAATGAAGCAATTAGAACAATTCACATAAACTAAGAAAATTTTTGAACATTCTCACTTACGTGTCAATTAGGACCTTCATATCCGGGTATGTTGTCCAATCATTTCCTAACGAGTCAAGATAATACACAATTTCTCGGATAGGATTGATTGCGAGCAACAACCAATGTCCACTGTAATGATTAAGCAAATGTTAGATGGTAACTTGGAAAAAAATTATAATAGATGAATTTAGAATTAAATTCTAACCCGGTATTAAATGGTATAAAAAACAACTTCTCCGCATCTTTATTGTCCATGAGGATCCGAAGAACGTACTCCGTCACGGTATCCGGTCTACTTAAGATTAAACCTAAGTTGACGGTCGCGGGTGCTAAGAATCCGAATGACACGTCCAAACCATTGGGGCGCATCAATTTGTCATACAAAAACCTAATATAAAAACATCATTAACATTACACACCTCTTTTGAAACATAAAGTAAACCGGATTAACATAAAGTAAACATCATTAACATAAGTTGTTCAATTAATAAAACAAAGTAGACCGGATTTACCTAATATATGTATTGACAACGCTGACACCGATTTCTTCACGACCAAAAACTTGCATGAAGTCTTCATTACCAATCATTTGGTCGTAATCAAAGCCGAAAATCCCTACCTCCATATGTACAGTCCGAACACCTCCGGTCAGTATATCGGTCATCTCTAGAAATATCCTGAGGCACGACCTATACTTGGTGGTAGGTTTTTTCCTAGCTACGGTCTTCTTAGCACCAGCACTTTTTACCTGTGCGGAGGCGTTGCTAACCTCCTTTTTTTTGTTGTGCGGAGGCATTGCTAACCTCATTTTCTTGAAGCTACATGTCATATAAATAGTTAGATCAAATTAAGAATGTAACAACTTCCATGAATATATGTCATATAATTGTATATTACCTCTTTTCTTGAAACCACAGAGTAATCGATTACTATGTGTTAATTTTCAAATATTTTTTCACGTTGAAGGCAAGTAACCGATTACCTATATTGGGGTAATCGATTACCATTGTTACAGTAGCAAAAATCAATGCATCTTTTCATAGAAATATTTTTAAATTCTTTCTTGAGAAGAATGGAATCCATTTGTAGAGGTGTCTAGAAGATATATAAACACCAATATTTCATATTTTAAACTCACCTCCTTACAAATTTCAAAATCAATCACTCATATTTTCTAAAACTTTCAAATCATTATAAGTGTTCATTCAGAAATTTTCATAAAGTGAAATATTTCATAAAATTTTCAAATAAAGTATCATAGTTTCATTCCATACATAGAACACTTGTATAATTATTGTGAGAGTTGATTGTTCAAAGGAGAAGATCAATCTTGTGATTGATAAGTATCAAAATTTCCATCTTTTATATACTTACAAAGTTCAGATTTATATTACTTTGTCACATCCAATTTTTAGGATTGTTATAGATAAGATTGTGAAGTTGTATCCCTTGTTATCCGGATTGTGGATACAAGAGGTCCATTATGACAAGATTGTTCTCAATTGGAATTATGTTGAAAAATCTAAGAGGGTGTTCTTGGTGGTGTTTTGTTAGTGTCTTGTATAGAAATTCTAGGAAGAGTCTTGTCTAAGTCCTAACAATTAGTGAAATCTCTTTCACGTTGAAAAGGGACTGTAGTACTCCCAATCTGTGAGGGAAACCAATATAACTCTCTAGTGTTCTCTACTTTCCACACTTTTTCGCATTTCATCACCTAGTAACTTTAGGAAAGTAAAAATCAAAATTGTTGAAAAATCGAGAAAATATTATAAAGCCTAATTCACCCCCTCCTCTTAGGCATAATTTATAATTACAGTGTACATAAAATAACAAGGACACTTTTAAACCCAAGAACTCTAAAATCTTAAATGTGAATGCTTGCTTTCCAATGAAGGTTTGAGCTCCTTATATAACATAATAACTTTGAGATTTTTCTTGGATAATAGATTTAATTTCATACAGAATTAGAATCTATTATATATAATATGTTCTATAAATCTCTCTAACAAGATATTATTTGTTTCAATTTAAATTTAAATTTAAATCTTCATTTAAATCTGACTTAATCTTTATATAAATGTCAAACAAGTCATATAATCATATTTCTAAACCAATTAGCAATAAAATATGACCTAATCATTTACCAGAAAGTCTTCCAAAATGTAGCAGCAATAACTTGTTGCGCAAGTCCAATATGTCGTACCCACATGTTGTGACATTGCGTCCAACATGTGTCCCTTCTGCACCTCGATACAGATTAAGCAAGATAGACAACCATGAATATTTTGAATACTTCTCCATGCTTTTGTTTTGCAAAATGCAGCAAATCCAAATGGAACAACACTTAGAACAAGGTTTAAAGCATCCTAATATATTAAGAGCACTCACAATTGATTAAAACACTACTCATTGTAGGGTTTCCTTTTTGGAAATTAGTGTTTCCATTTTTATGAAGCACAAAAATCGAATAAGTGATAGGCATAATCCATTATGGGCATTAAAAAGCCGATGGATAATTTTCCTTTAGGAACCAACTTTTTATCGTATAAATACAAGGTTCTCCTCCTATTTAAACTACGCCAGAAAACATGTTTCAACACTCTTTCTCACTTTATACAACTTATCTTCTCATTTATCTCTTTTCACTAAAATTTCCTTAGTGCATTAGGAGTGAAAAATATCATTGAGATTTTTTGTGTATTATGGTGTAGGGGTAATATTGTAATTTAGACAATGTATGTTTATGTCTTGTTGAATATATTTTGTTAGAAGTCGTTGTTTGATTTGTGATCTTAGATAGTAAAGGCTCTTGTTTGGTTTAAGAGTTTGTCAATTAAAGTCTTTGTTTTGTTTGAGCTTCGCTTAGTATGAAAGCTCTCATTTGGTTTATGAAATTGTCCATTGCAGTCTTCGTTTGATTTGTGAGCTACACTTGGTGTAAAAACTCTCATTTTGTTCGAGATTAGCCTGGTCTAAAATTTCATGTTTCTTTTGAAGGATAGTCAGTGTAAAACTCCAAGTTTGATTATAAGAAGGTTTGCATGTATAACTTTTGAAACGCATACACATATGATGGAAAATCTCAGGAAGAAATTTTTGGGTAGGGGAGAATGTCAAGCTGTTAGACCGAACCTCTATAAAACTTTGGTTTAATCTTTTTATATTTTATCTATTTCTATTTTCGTTGTTTGCTTATTTTTTGTTGTGCTCAAATATTTTTTCTACTATGAGTTTAGTATATTTATTTCTTTCATTGCTTAGACTTTACAAATTTCTTTTAAACAATTTTTTTTTTACCAAATACTTTTTAGTTGAACATTATTTCAAATACTTTTTAAATGTTAAAGATTTTAAGATTGGCGATAATGGTGAGGTTTTAAGTGTCTCAAGTGGATGAAGTTAGCGTAGATATGTCCAAATCAAAGAGGTTTGACAAGTCAAGCGTGAAATGCTTCACTTGGTATGAAATCAATATCTTCTTGAGGGATTATCATAGGAGAAAGGCAATGGTTATTTTAATCAGATTGCCATTGTTTCAAATGAGGATAGTTATGAGAGTGTTGGTGCATTAGTGGTGTCAAGTTTTGATATTGAAGAGGGTTTTGTCATGGACTCAAGTTTCTCTTATCACACGTGTCCATAAAAATAATACTTTGAGACTTTGAAGCTGGAGAAGGTGGAGTAGTTTTTATTTGAGACAATAAGTATTGAAAGGTTTATGTTATTAGTATAGTGAGACTTAAAATATTTAATGATCGTGAGTTTCATCATCACAATGTGAGGTAGTTTCCAAAAATCAGCAATAAATTTTTATTCATAAACATTTTTGATGATCTAAGATATTACACTGGAGTTTAACATTCAGTGTTGAATATTCCGCATGGTTTATTGATCAAAGATAAAGGGTATAAGATATTTGACATATATATTTTATAAGGTTCCAATTAGGGATAGTAAAGTAGACGGACTGCCATATTTTGGCACACTTCGTTTAAGCATGTCCAAAGACGGAGCGGACAGGACAAACCAACATAGACGGTTCGGGCCTCCACTTTTATAATTCATTTTATAATTTAATTTACTGTATAAAATACATAAATTTTAATCATTAACAAAGAGACCCAGAATTTTTTTTATCAACGCATAATAAAATATGCCAAAAAAGCATATACTAACTCTTGATTCCCTATGTGTCTTCTTTACGTTCTAACAACATGTGACCACAATGTCAATGCATAGAGTAATGAAAATAGGGGTTGAAGAAATAGGGTTATGTGTTCAACATTTGATTTGAGAGAAGGTCATAGAACAAAATGGTGTTATTATTTTACTACGCATTGCTAATTTCTATTTAATACTAATAGTAGGAAAACTTCTCACATGCTAAGGACTTGTTTAAATAAAAGTAAACTACTGTAATTGTTGACATTGAAAAGAATAAAACTATTTATTTTTATTCATTTTCGTTGTTTGTTTCGGTAACATTATTGTTTTAATGCTAATGACTTGTTTGTATCAAAGCAAAGTAATGTTGTTTTAATACTAAGGGTGTGTTTGGATAAAAAAATTTAATGTTGTTTTATTAATGTTTTTTAAAAAATCCCAATTGGGTTTTTTAAAAATAGCTTTTTCATTAGAAAAAAATGCTTGTAGGTTAGGTGGGGTGGGCTAACTTAAGACACCAAATTGAAAACTTCAGTTTGACCCGTTAAAAATGGTAGGAAAATCGGGAAGCTGATACCAATCTATTTTGTATGTACAACCAATAATCAACACAATATGAAATTTTATAAACAACTTCCCTAAATCAAGTAAAGGAAAATTTACATTTTTAGGGGAAGACATTACCTATTTTTTTTGTATGTACAAAGAAAATTTAACACCAAATGAAACATGTTCACCAATTTCACTGAATCAGGATGTGTCCAAAAGATATCAGTAACAAACATTTGTTCCACCCTGTTTCTGAACTAATACATGTATTTCTATTCATGAATTAGACTCAAAATATATTTCATTTCGGTCAATGGACATCTCTTGCTTGTATTGTATGTAGATCTTGCCTTGTACACCTTGGTAACACTCGTAAGGTTTTCTCGACCTCTCTCTTTCAAAGCAACAACTATGTACCTAGGAGCCATTGTGTACTTTTTCATGTCATTCAAAAATTGTCTTACATCATCTTTTTAAATGGCCTAATATGTCATGTTCATTTAAATTTTTTGCTACTATATGATTGTGAAATTCACACCTAAGCATAACCTTCTAACTGTTACCAATTGACACATATCTCATCATAAATGGACATTTAGATTTCATAATATAACTCCCTTCAGAAGAAATCTTCTTCTTTTTTCCTCATCTCTCTCATAACCCATATAATAAATTCATTTTTCATCCTTTTGATCCCATTTGTGGTATGAAAACGAACAACAACAACAATAATATCATATCAATGGACCGTGTCCATGACAACACATCAACTTATGAGAGAAATATTTGTCATTTATAACATGTAAAGAACGAATTTTCAATGTCAGAGATAACAGAAGTGTATTAAATTTTGAACAAGTTAAAGATAAAACATACAAGTAAACATACAACGTCAGTGGTGGAAAATTGCATAAACTCTATAGAGGAACAATCAAGATCTATATTGTTGTTGAAGTGGTAAAGCAGCAAGCAAAAATATTTTCGGAAGAATTCCTCGGCAACAACGCCATTTTATTAAAATGGTAAAGCAATAAGCAAAAATTATTTTCGGAAGAATTCCCTTCGGGATTTATATCGTCTACACAGGGATCGATGCAAGGTAAAAATGACGTTCAACAATCTTTACGTCTCTAAGTTTGGGTTTTCTTTTTATATATTACCCTCTCAAACCATTTAAACCACCATAACATAAATTATACAAAATATACACAAATCAATTGGGCAACCACTTTTAGAAATATTTGGTTCTGATTTTAATTTTGCATAATCTCCATTGATTTTGTGTAAGGTTTACACACTCAAAATCGCCAAGGGCTCCACTATAAATATGTAACCCTTTTGCATTATTATGTATTGCATATTTCAATTTCTCTTGTTTTGTGTGAGATTATTCTCCATCATCATCATCATCATCATGGATCCTAGGAGGCTGAGATTTACCTAAAGCTCTTTCACCGATGATTTCATATCTCAACATCAAGATGGAAGATTCTTCCAAGAATTCACAAACAGAACTGTCTTGAGAACTCAAACTTTAGAATTGTGAGTCTTTAAAGAATGTGAATTCTTAAAGATATTTGAATAGTTAAAGTTATCCACCTTCCTCTAAAACCCCGCAAGAAAGGTGTAACTGTCACTAGTTAAAGTTTTCTTCTCAAATATCTACTTTACTAATGGAATAGTTTACCCTGAAGTAAGAAGACATATGATATCTCTATCACTGAAAGATTTTGCAAAAATCTCTAGAGTTTCAAATCAATTTGGAGACTATTGAAGTATGCCTTAAAACATTCGAGTGACGAAGATAAATAAATCATCTTTCAAGATTTCTAGAAATTAGAAATCTGAAAAGCAATTTGGTCTGAGCAGTTCACAGATGTTCAGTTTTGTCTATTTGAATTTATTATAAAAGATATTATAAGAACTTATAATATTCTAAAGTTGAAAGCCATTACTCCTCTACCTCTCTGTCACATATCGAGCGATGAACTTAGTACTCATGTAGAAGAAAAATAAAGTTGAAAGTCCCATGAACTTCGTAAGAAATGTTTTTAGAGGCCCCAAAGTATTGTATCAATAGAGTGAGAAGTTGGAATATGATGTCTTCGTCAAGATGAGGAAGTTGCGTCATTGTTTTCATGGGCATAAGATATTTATGAAAACCAGCTACCCCATTCGAAAAGGTCTTAAAAAATCCATATATTGAAGGAAGGATGGTATCATCATCTGGATAACTCTTCGAATACGATATCTAGTACATCCTAAGAGGATGCATCAAGTCCCAGGCTCTGGCTGATTTTGTTGCATAATTTAGCATCCCTATAGATTAGGAAACGACCTGAGAATGGATATCGTTAGTTGATGATGTCTCAAATGTAAAAGGTAGTGGCACAAGAATATATTTGGAAGGACCTGAAGACTTATTGATCAAGCAGACACTGAAGCTCTCATTCTGGCTTGGTCCTTGCCCTAGAAATGGGAGCCTCTCTAATGAAAGCCAAGAGTGATTTTCAATTTTCCCCCAACCAAGTTTGTTGAAAATATCAAACTAAACGCCCTTAGCTAATAAGATATCCATAAAAGGTATGAAGTTTATCCTCTCACTTTACTTCTTTTGAAATAGGACATGTTCCTTGCGAATAGAAGTTTAGAGCTAACCATATGTCCAAACTTTTCATCTCGAAGACATCATGGTTTTATAGAAACAATGATCCAAGAGACTCTCGCCTCCCCTAATATCGAGGAGGGAAAGGTCTACTCCATGGAAGTTGTCTTTGAGTCTAGTTCGATATCGCCCATACCACATTATCTACAGGCAGATGTACTCCCTCTAGACAAAGGGTAAGCAAAGAGAGTCTGAATGTAGAATTCTAAGTATACCCTTATCTTGGGAAAAATTTACAAAATTGGGAGAAAAATTCCAATGTTACGATTTCTGGAGAACATGAAACCACCCTAGTAGTTGCCGAAATTCTGAAAAGAGCCCGTGGTAGCCATATAGGCAGAAAAGTTCTCACCAACAAGTTACTTAGGTAGATATATTATTGTCTTGCCCTGATGAAGAATAAAATCACTTCTATAAAGAAGTGTGACCAGTTCCAGAGGCACGCTGACCTCCATCACACCCCCACCAAACTTCTTTAGTTAATGAGTTCACCCTAGCCTTTTTACTAGTAGGGGGATGAACGTCTTCAATTTGTTCCCCCTGGCGCCATACTAATTGAAATTCTTAATAGTCGGAGTTCATTATTTCACCAAGTTGTTAGAAGCATAAGTTGTTGCTAAAATCACCGCTAAAAGAATTCATCGCATTTATTTACAGAAAATTATGTGACAGTTTGGGCTTCTTGGAGCTATTATCTCAGACAACATAACCTAGTTTGCCAGTTCTATGGTCACTAAAGTTTTCCAAAATTAATTCTTATGCGTTATACATATGTATGCCAATAGGCAAGAAGAATCAGCAAACAAAGTAATGTAGAATGGACTAAAGAAGAAGCTCGATGATGGTAAAGGCTTATGGGAAGAATTTCTCTAAAAAATATTATGGTCATATCACAACACCCCTGACTTTACTACCAAGGAAACCCCATTCACCATGGTATATAGAGCAGAAACCATGGTGATTTTAGAGATTGACATGCCCTCGTGGAGACGTTCTCAATTTAACCAAGAGGAAAACAAGGTGAGACTAGAGTGTGCAACGAATTTGGTCGACATATTGAGAGAAGTCGATTATATTTGAGAATTCTCCACCAAACACAGAGCCACCAAAAGGACAACTCCAAAGTTAAGCCAAGGGAGATACAAGATGGTGATATGGTCTTGAAGTGGGTGGTTTTTCCTTCTCAACAGGGAAAACTAGATCCCAAATGGGAGGGACAATATCACATATTCCCAAAGCCTCCCCACACCCATTACTTTGAACCTCTTCCATCTTAGATATATTACAATTAGATTATTTGTAATTTCATAAGAAACATGAGTATTAGCCTATGAATAATTTCCTGAATATTTATAACAAAAGATGATATTTTCCAAATATTTGTATGAAGTACTTCATCGAAAAGATCATTTCCGCCTTTTAAGGCAATATTTTTTATGTTGGACTTCATGGTGAAGATCCTTGGCTCCTTTTAAAGAAATATTTTGTATTGTAACACCCCAAAATTTTCCCTCTTATTTATTACCGCTGTAGACACATATTTTCGACACCATGATTTGAAAGATAAAATTATGTTCTTTGACAGAGGAAGAAATTCAACAAAGGAAGAGAACTGAAGAAATATACTTAAAGAGATATTTCGACAATTTTAGTTGATATGTTGTTTTCAACAGTTCGATAGAAATTGGGTGACAATTGAAGTGTTCGACGTTTCGACAAGGAGAAATGATGCATTGTTCTACAAATTTGGTTGGTATATTATGTTTTGACAATTCGACAAGCCTGAAGGGACGCGTCTCTTCGACATTAAGGAAAAAATCAAATTCAGACAGTTATTTCGTTTGGCAGAAGGACGTGTGGAAGCTTTTGAGGAAAAAGGGAACATGCAGATAGCCAAGTGTCATTAGTCTGGAGATTTTTTCGTTGATAGCAGTTAATTTATTTGTATATAAATAGGTTATTGTTTGTTAGATTAAGTGTGTGAATAAACTTGTACAGAATTCCTGCAAAATACTCTAAAGTACCCGTGTGAGAGAAAAGAGTTTTATATGGAAAATGCATGTGTGAACAACACCATTGATTTAAGTTTTTATCAAATTCAAAGTTCTTTATTTAATCCTTTCCTTTACATTTACTAGCCAATTTATCTTTCCTTATTTACTTTATGCAAGTCTTTACTTTTGTCAAATTTACTTTAAAAACTTTTACTTAATAATCAAAATCATTCATATATGAAAGACATAACCAATCAAATCAAAGATCAAAAGACTTCTTACTCTAAAAGTTAATAATTTCATCAAAAACTTGCACATATGTTCTAGGATTTGTGTGGTTGGTCCTGCAAGTAAACAAATTCGGTGAGATTGGAAAACCAGAGGTTGTTTGCCAAATTCGACAGCAAACAAATTGGCACGCCCAGTAGCACCAGTACAAAAATTTTAAAATTCAATAGAATTACTCTTAGTTAAAAGATTTTTCTACCTCGTTATATGATTCTAAGAAGCGGTAAATTAGCCGTAACCGACGTAGAAATACCTAAACGAACAAGAGTAAGAAGAATGGCAAATCCGCCACATAGTCAAAATGAAAATAATATAGTGCTTACCCCCACTCCTTTGACTGGAGGAAATACAGGGTCAGTTTCTATGTCAGAAGCCATACCCTCTTCGTCAAGATCAACACCTGTGTTTGAAGTGTCTCAAAATGCGCCTAGTTTTTCTTCCATGGGACACCGAATGTCCATGGGAACACCCCCTATAGGGAACGTTCATAGGCTTTTTTTGACGAACTTTACAATGCCTTTGTTTGGTAGGGAACAACCTTATGGGGTACCTACTACCACTATGGCAAGTTTACAAAACACATCTTCCGTCTATTTTGATTCCTTATTGAATAGGTCATCACCATTGCAAGGATTAGGATTTGGTGGGAATATGAGATTGAATCAACCCCCACCAGGCTTCCAAATGTCAGCAATTACAAATAATTATGCGCAGGTAATACGACAACAATGGACGAAAGTAATCATGATATGGTCCAAATGTTGACACAATAATTGGGAGTAGTTTTCAATCCTTTGATACAAAACACTACCCAAACAAACCAATTGTTGGCAGCATAGATGACGCGCATTGCTGACTTTTTTGGTGTCCCTCAAGTTCGAAAAAGAGACCAAATAATTCAGAAACCAGTATAGGAATAAATACATGAGACCTGTAACTACTATCCTTTTCTTTTTCATTGGGAGGCTCTAGAATGTATTGTTGGTTTCCAATGATCGTGGGTCCATT
Source organism: Lathyrus aphaca (assembly GCA_963966055.1). NCBI lineage: Eukaryota > Viridiplantae > Streptophyta > Magnoliopsida > Fabales > Fabaceae > Lathyrus > Lathyrus aphaca. The sequence goes on from OZ014521.1 coordinate 278,550,494, forward strand.
TAGCCTGTGTGCATATGGAAGTGTAGTGGAGTTTCTAGTCTTCTGGATGCTGGAAGATTTCTTGGAGGCCATTGTTGTTTGAATGGAATTTTCTTTGCGTTTTAGAGGGATGAAGTTCTTTTATTTGAAAACAAGAGGATTGTGTAAAGACCTTTCTCCAGAATAGTCGAAAAGACCTTTACTAGGGGGAAATTTGTAGACACGTATTTTCGACACCATGATTTGAAAGATAAAATTATGTTCTTTGACAGAGGAAGAAATTCGAAAAAGGAAGAGAACTGAAGAAATATACTTAAAGGGATATTTCGACAGTTTTAGTTGATATGTTGTTTTCGACAGTTCGACATAAATTGGGTGACACCTGAAGTGTTCGACAAGGAGAAATGATGCATTGTTCTACAGATTTGGTTGATATATTATGTTTTGAAAATTCGACAAGCCTGAAGGGACGCATCTCTTCGAAATTAAGAAAAAATTCAAATTCAGACAGTTATTTCGTTTGGCAGAAGGACGCATGGAAGCTTTTGAGGAAATGGGAACATGCAGAAAGCCAAGTGTCATTAGTCTGAAGATTTTTCTGTTGATAGAAGTTATTTTATTTGTATATAAATAGGATATTGTTTGTTAGATTAAGTGTGTGAAAAAACTTGTACATAATTCCTGCAAAATACTCTAAAGTACCCGTGTGAGAGAAAAAGAGTTTTATCTGGAAAATGTACGTGTGAACAACACTAATCATTTAAGTTTTTATCAAATTCAAAGTTCTTTATTTAATCCTTTCCCTTACGTTTACCAGCCAATTTATCTTTCGTTATTTACTTTATGCAAGTCTTTACTTTTGTCAAATTTACTTTGTCAAATTTACTTTAAAAACTTTTACTTAATAATCAAAATCATTCATATATGAAAGACATAACCAATTAAATCAAAGATCAAAATACTTCTTACTCTAAGAGTTCAGAATTTCATCAAAAACTTGCACACGTGTCCTAGGATTTGTGTGGTTGGTCCTGCAAGTAAACCAATTCAGTGAGATTGGAAAACCAGAGGTTTTTCGCCAAATTTGACAGCGAACAGAGGTATTATTCGAGGACTTTCAACTTACGGATTTGGATTTTCGCTTTGATATTTTTTATGTTTCTTTTGCTTTTGTGATGTAATAGTTAATATACATTTTATACTTGTATAGTACTTAGGAATAAAATAGAAGGAAAAAAATAAGACTGAAGCGCTTAGAAAACGAAGTTTTAAAAAAGGGATAAGAAAAGAAATATTTGATCCAACGTCGAATTAATTTCAAACAAAAATAAATGAACAAGTTCCATATGATGTTAAGGTTTCCACGATTACAACTTCGTTCCACTCATATAAACCAAAGCACACCCTTGTATGATACGAACCATAAGTCGCGTGTCTCAGCACCGCGCAATTATCCTTAACCATGACATAGGAGGACCATATTCTTTATTTCATTTTAATATTGACATTTCATACTTAATTTCCACATACTTATATTCTCTTCACATGCTCCCTTAGGGTTCACAACTTGGACTTAATTTTCAATTAAAGCCATGAAGTGGTAGACTTTTGGATAGTCATCCATGTATGCTAACATAGGTAGACTTTTCCCTTTAATCCTCAACCTTAGGATTAATAATTGCATGCTAACAGTAGGGTTCGAGTCTTAGTCTCCCCATAGTTTTTCTTTACAACTTTGAGTCTCTCCTCTCATCTTCAAAGAAAATAAAAAAATATTTAATAATGAAAGTGTGTACAATACGCCACGAGCCTTAAGCTATATAGGAAATGATTAATGAAGGTTTCCTCCACTCTTCTAGAATGCTTTACAAACATTCCATTGGGGCGACCTTGGAAAGTATTCACTCCTATATCATAGTCTTCAGTGTTGTACTTATGATAAACACAAAATCAAAACACTTCTTCTAAAAAACAATAAACCAACAAGACACCACGTCTTCTCTTCTCATCTCCCACTCTTTGCGTACGATTGTGACTTGTCTCAACAGTTCGATAACAAAACGGTATGGCACTCGATTCAACGAGCCTGCAACACCTGACTTACAGCTATGGCAACGTCATCCTAAAAAACACAAGAAAATTTCCTCCTTAGTTAGGGGAACTATGGCGACTCTGATTCTCATATCCCATGAGATACGTAAGCAGTGTGATAGGGACCATTCGAGCACACTCTTTATTTTCCCTACATTTTCCCCCTTTATTTTCGTTCTTTTTTCCAGTTCCCTCTTTCATTCTAGTTTCAGTAGCGGTTTTTATTCAACAACAATTTTATTCCTTACCCTTTGAAACAGACAAACAAGCGTGGACCCGTCATGTACGGTGGACGGTCTGGGGTGCTAATACCTTCCTAGGTCGTATCGACTCCTGAACCCAGTTCTTTGGTTCGTATGACCTTGTCATTTCCTTTTCTCTTCGGTTTGTGCAGCATTACCTTTCCCATTCATTCAGGATAAAAATTCCTGGTTGGCGACTCTACCTTTTTCACGCCACTTTCGCGTTTGTACTAGGATGAAAATCCCGGGAGCGACATGTATGATGGACCTCGTGGAAAAAATCATTGTCGCCTTTTAAGGAAATATTTTGTATGCTAGACTTCATGGGGAAAATCATTTCCATATTTAAAGGTAACACCCAATATGTTGGACCTCATGGTGAAAATCCTTTGTTTTAAGGCAATACTCTATATACTAGACTTCATGGAAAAGATCTTGCCTCCTATTAACGAAATACTTTGTACGTGGGACTTCATGGCGAAGATTCTTTCCACCACTTAAGGCAATAATTTTAAGATTAACTTTATGGCAAAGATCTTTGCCCCCTCTTAAGAAAATATTGTCTACAATGGTCCTCCTACGGGAGATCCTTGAAGCATTTCAGGGCAATATGAATATGCAATCAAAATTCCCCTCTTTAGATACCAAACATTTTCTTGGGTGGGAACAAACTTATAAATCTTGCCCAAGGGGCACAAATGAAGTTTAGCATAAGATACATAGACTTAAATCTTATTTGGGGATTTTTATGAAGTTCTGTTATAGAGGTAAAATGCATTTCCTGAGGGACTTGTTGTTCTATTAGTCGGGCTCCATATCATTTTTCCCGAGGGACTATGATCTCCAAAGCTATCTAAACTCCCCTCGTAAGAGACCTACAAATTTCACAACTGGGACCAAATATATTAATATCATCTAAGGGGCGGGATCAAAGTCTAGCCTAAGAGACTCAACCTTAAGTATTGTCTTAGGGCTTTATAGAAGTCCCGTTTGAGACGTCCAATGTCTTGCCTGAGGGACTTGTATTCCCATTAGGCAAGATCCCTATAATTTCTCCTAAGGGACTAAAATATCCCATCCTATCTAAATTCCTCACCTGAAAGACCTAGAGTTTTCTTGGGCAGGACCAAACATATAAATTTAATCTAAGGGGTGCGGCCTAGGTCTAGCATAAGGGACTTAGACTTAAGTATTGTATGAGTGTATGATAGAAGTCTAGCCTGAGAGGTCCAACACCTTGCTTGAGGGACTTGTAGTCCCATCTCGTATAATTTCTCCAAAGGACTAAGATTTCACAGGTTACCTAAACTCACCTCTTGAGAGACTCAGAGATTTCTCTGATGGATAGGGAGAAGTAAAGGAGAGTAGTTGGTACATGTCTACATAGGAAATAAGGATTCAACAATCTAATATTGACTTAGTGGGAGATAATCCTTCCCAAGTAACTATAGTCCCAAGGCCTCTATAAATAATTATTCCGTAACGAAATAATGGATAGGTCACAACTTATGCATAACAACCAAAACATAACACTTTTATACAGAGCCTCTCACCTCACATGAGAAAGTACTTTAAAACCATTATAACATTTTCATGCATGGATTCTCTCTTCTATGTAAAAGCTCTAACCACACTACAATTTTATACACCTACTAAGGCCTCTGAGTATCTCATGCTCTTGTAGGGATACCATGCACATTTGTACCCTTTGTTTAGTAAAATATCATAATCAATCACTTTTCATCTATGTGATCAATGACATAAAACACTTGGAGATCCTGTGATGCTAACATAAAAAGGTTTGTTTTTATAGCTAACTCTATTTAGATCCAGCCTCATAAACTCATAATCATCAATATGATCGTCATTGTTATTCTAACCCACTTGCAACCAAACAATGGTACATGAAATTACAATTATACTAACTCTCATATACATTAACTAACTCTAAAATTTGACCTTCTAGAGATGATGGAATTTTGTTGTTGACAATAGACATATGCCTATATTGAGCTACAAGCTTGATTTAGTGTTTTGCATTGTTCTATGATAATCATATTATTACATGTCAAAGGTATGTTTATTGATAACATATCTAAAATAAGAAAGAATGCATGGGTTATGTTCAATTCATTGTTATCTCAATCATTTTGAAATTTAATTTAGATTTTTAGAAGAAAAAAAAGAACTTTAAAACACGATATAAAACAATGATTGTGTTCTATTGTTAGCCAATTTTCATTTTTCTTAGGATTCAAAATCTTCATAATTTCTATGTGCTTTTCAATATCAAGCTCAACCTCATCGACATTGTAAGAACATACAAATGTGTGTTACTTCATTCAATGTTTAACATGGGAACCAACTTACTTCAGCAATTTTCCCTATTATAAGTTCATTAAAAATTCAATAGCTTCTTCAACTATATACCATTCAACAATACAACCTTCTAGTTGATTTCATATCTTCACATATCTTTTTAATATCTAAATTTAATGCTTAATAAGGTACATTTATATCATATAAGCCATTTTACAATATTGTGTTTCCATTATAAAGTGGATAACTAAATGAATCATTATGTAATTAAAATACGGAGTAAAATACATCTCGAGCTCCTATAAGTTGACACCGATTTATTTTTACAATACCAACAATTTTTCAGGATCAATAAATTTTCTACAAATAGCATTGGAGAAGAAACATAATTCAGTTATAGTCTAACACACCTTCCTAGTAAAATGAAATGTATTCTTATTGGAAGGAAATTATCCATTATAACATGAAAACCATGAGACCTTAAACTATTTAACTTGAACTTCTTCATAGGTGCTAAAATTTCAATGTTTGAACATAACGCATATGAAAATTTAAATCCTTAAATATACTTACAAAAGATAATTTGTTCTTTTCATTATATGGTATGAGCTATCATACATAGATATGTATGACTAAGGGTGGAAAATCTGGTTGGTTTCGCCGATTATGCCCGCTTAACTCATTCTTTATTAAGCTGAGTCAAGCTTTCTGCCTCTATCGCGACGGAAACATTTGAGATTAATCTATTGATTAACTTAACTCAGAAAAGTAAGAGTCGTCATCGAACTTTATTGTTTCCAAAGGGAAAAGGAAAAAGGCCAAATAAAACCCACAAAGGTAAAACAAAAAGAGAAAATATGGATACAGGGGTTATTTATACAAAGGGAAGGTATTAACACCCCTCACATTTATGGTAATCCATAGGAACAACTTGCATATCTGTGTTTATAAAAAGGTTGGATTGTTTGTTGATTGATTTTAAGTGAAAAGGCATTTTGTCGTATTCGAGTGGAAAACTCAACTTACTACCCACAAGTATGAGGAAAAGAGAATTTGCATCATCTTGATATATAGAAATTTTACTTGTACTTTATCACAAGTATGCCTCAACATTCAAGTGGAAAATGTCAATCATTTCTCAACATATTGTATAAGTATAATGGTCTTCATCACTACGAGAATATACTAATATCCAATCTTTCAGAAAAAAGGCTCTTAAAGAAAAGTGTACAAAGGCACAAAAAGAAGTTTGATGAGGTATTCCTTTTTTAGATGTTTGAAAAGAGTTTGAATATGCTTAAGTGTTTTAGAATTTATTAAGAAAATTATGGATCACTTGACTAAGTAAAGGTTTATTAAGAAAGAGGTGTGAATTTTGAAAATAAGAAGTTTTTGAAATAGGAAGAAGTTTTGAAATAGAGAGAAATTTTGAAAATTAAAGAAGTGAAGGAGATGAAGAGACTATCCTAAAGCATAAATAATATGAAATAAAAGGTCTCATTGTAAGGTAGCCCAAGAGAAATCTTTTTTGTGTACAAGTGTACTAACCAAAATGGAGCAAAAATTTGACATCAGTCAAAACAAGCATTCATTTCCCTTTGGATTGAGCCAAAAGATGAACAATCACATAAGCAGATGAATATCAAAGTCACAAAGCTGCAAAGAGCACCTAAGTCTTGAATTGAAGATCAAAGGGTCCAAGGGAATCACATGGTCTCAGATGAATCACAAAGTATCAGATGAATCATGAAATCTTAAATGAATCATGAAGTCTCATATACCACTCAAAACAAAGGGAAAGCATTAGGTCCTAAAGTCCACAGTCCAAAATACTCCTCAAGAAAGGGATAATAACTAAAATTCCAAATGAGCAGATTAATGTTTTTTAGGGTTTTAGCCATTTTATCATGATTTTTGTCCTTTTGAAATGAGAAAACAATAAAAAACATAAAGTAAATAAGACACAAAAATAAACGGCAAGAATGTAAATGACAATGAATGTAGATAACATAAAAGTAAAATGACATAAATATAAAGAGCATAAAAGTAAATGTTAGATGTTAACACAATTAGTATGTCAAGGTTAATGTTAATGTGAATTCAACCGAGTCAAGATAATTTAGCGTTATGTTAAGCAACCTTAAGTGGACAATTTATGTGTCAGACATGTTAGAGAACTAACACAAATTTAGTCTCATAAAACATACAACACAAGAGTAAAAAACAAAACAAAAAAAGAGATAAAAATGAAGAAGGAAGTTGAGGGGATCATTTATCAACAAGTCAAAGAATCAAATTATGATCCAACTAGGGATAACTTATCTCTAATACAAAGTACCATAAATGATCAGATGGTCATTTATAAGCATGTTTGAACCAGAGAAGGTTGAATCAACCAATGGATCACCAATCAAGAACTTGAAATGTTGAACACATGATCAACCAAGCAATCATCAAAAGCCAAATCAACAATATTAAAAAATATGAATATAAATAAAAACAAAAAAAAACAAAAAAATGATTTTAAATGGAAAATAAAAGGAAAATCCAAAAGAAATAGGAAAATAAAAAATATATGGTGGAGAAAAAATGAGAAGTCAAGAAAAGTATGAATAAATGGATCTCAAAAGTTGGATGCAAACATGTTTGAAAATGATTAAAAATAAAATAGAAAATTAAAATTAAATGAAAAAAAAGAAGAGAAAATACCAATTAAAAGCAAAAATGATTTTAAAAATTATGCAAAAAATAGATGTGATGAAAAATATTTTTTATGAATTATATTAAAAAAAAATTGGAGTAAAAAATAATAAAGGAGCCATTTAAAATAAATTAGAAAAGAAAAAGGAAAATAAAATATAGAATAAGAAAATAAAAATGTTCGAATTAGGGCGCCAACGACTAGTTTATTAGAAAACACGCACGAATGGCCTTATTTTTCAACCTTCATCTTATTTCTACAACCTCATGAAGTCGTGTTTTTAGCCCGAATCAAGCATGAAATCAAGTTCACAACATCTCATCGTTCATGTCTCTTTGCATTAGAGCCATTTATTAGCTCTAAGCAAAGAGAATTTGCTTAAGAAAACGAAGAACCATAGTTCTTCAAAGAAAAATTAAATGACTAATACAAAGAAAATATTTCAGGTAACTGAGGGCTTTTAATTAGTGAATCAAGATGAATACACTGGTAACTTGTTAGCTCATAAATTTAACTCGTAGCTACCTTTTCAATTGAAGCTTCGAAGGTCAACAATGGTGGAATCGAGTTGAAGGTTGTAGGAGGTTCCAAGCCACGACAATGCTTCAGTTAGCTTCAGAGGAGCCCAGTGAGTGATTCTGGGCGAAGAAACGAAGCAAAACAAGCTCGAATCAAGGAAATGGATTTCTGGTCTTTGGTGGTTTCGAGCTCAAGTGGTTGCAGAGTTTCTTTAGATTTCAAATGAAGGAAAATCTACCTTCTTTTTTTAGGAAACGTGATTAGCAAATCACAAATGTGTAATAGATCTGAAATACGTGTGAATCACATTTGAATTTTCATTTTGGCAATCTGTGTGAGAACAAGGGTGAAAAGTGTGAATTGATGATGCAACCAAGTCGTTTTCTATTTATTTGCACACATTTTTGGTTTACAAACGACTTACACATGTGCGTGTGGTCCTAGATTGAAAATGACATGAAATTCGTGACCCGAAAGTTGATAAAGGAGAAGAGCTCAAGGTGCCATTTTGAAGCTAGGGAAAATGAAATCCACTTGTTTGTTTTTTAATTTTCTTTGTGCCAAACAATCTTCTCATTGTAAAGAATTCATTGGAAAAAGAACCACATGAAAAAGATACATGTATTAATGATATTGGTTCAAAGTTGAGGTCATGACTTGAAATTCTAGGCCAAACATTAGGTCGACCAGGTCTTGGGCCTACTTTTGTGCACACATGGATAACTTGGAAAATCCCAAAATTGATGGACTTAGAGGTTGAATTGACATTTGAACCTTGAAGTAAAGTTGTAGAGGAGTTAAAATGTGACATCTGGCTCAAAGTAGATTCTAAAAATGTTGAGAAATGAGAAAGTTATGGTGTTTGGACCAAGTGACATGCCATACTTGATTCTAGGCCAACTAAACATGTGCTAACTTATATTTCTTGTTATTTCTTGCATCCAAAGGACCCATTAGGAACAATTGAACACCAAATGAAGGTAACATGATTGTGCTTTGGATAATTGCTTGAGAATTGGATGAAGATTACAAGGAAATAAACACATGAAACATATTTGTATCACCTTTGAAATCATCACCAAACTTGAAATTCTCTTGATAAAATGACGTTAAATGAAGCTTGACATGAATGTGGCATAAGATTATAGGTCATGACTTGAAGTGAAAACTCTTATGGACCATTTGTTGACCAAAACACTGACTTTTAGAATCCAAACCAAAATTTAGAAACCAAGCTTGATCCTTTTATTGCAAGTCCCTACCTTATATAATAAGAAAAGGAAAAATCACATATTTTTGTATTTTGAATAAGGTTAGCAAAGTTAGAATGTAAACAAGAAAAAGAGGTGAAACGAAACACAAAGGTGCTTGGTAATCTCTCACAAAGGCAAATCAAAAGAGGTGAAGGTTAGGAGGACACCATGCTAGTGATCTTGGTTGAAATGCAAATGATATGATAGATGGAATCTTACGAGTAAAAATTAGGATATAACATCCCCACACCTTCTACTTTGCCCTTTGTTCTCCATTTTTAGCAGGCTTTGACATGCACAAACATAAACGAGGTGGACAAGATTTTTTTCCAACTTTTAAGCTATATGGGTGCTAGGCTCGTCGAGCTTGTCCAACCCCATTGTTTGGAGAGGCTGGAAAATGTTTTCATTCTCCCTCCTATATTATTACTGTCTCGTCCTACTTGTGTTTTTGTTGAAGGGATTTGGAAGGGGTAAGTCTAAATGGGGAGGACATAACTGATTGCTACCCATATCTACAAATCCCTTCTCATCTAGTTTAAATTTCATTCTTAATCCAATTATTTACATGTCTACCATTGCATTAATCTTATCCTTAGTTTTTCGTGACACATTGAATAGCCTACCAATTAAAACTTCAAAAACATTATTTCAATATGCATAACATCAAGGATATGTCTTACATAAAATGACCTATTGTATGGAAATTCAAAGAAAGGTGACATTTTCCACCTGCTTGTGACATGTTGTAAAGACTCCAAATTTGCCCTCACTATTTTTCACACCTTGGCTTGTGATCTTTCATTTTTGCATTAGTATAAGCATACCATCTCATATTGCATATTAGTTCCATTTTCATCTGCATCTAGGGTTTGTGATCTGAGCAATCCAAGAATCAATCTGAGCCATCCCAAGGGTCTTGAAGCTTTCCAAGAGGGTCCATGTGTGTTATATGATCATAATATTCTCCCCAAAGTTCATGAAAGTCAAGAAATCACAAGGATTGGCAAAGGCATGGAAGCAGAGCCAGGGTTTTCCTACACAAATGACTAAAATTAGGGTTTTGGTTTCAGAGGCCTTAACTCAAAATGTTTTGGTCATTATTTTTTCTAATGTTCTTAATATGTTATAAGGATCATGTGTACCAAGTTTGATGAAGAAATTAATTGTGGAAGTCATCTGATCATTGGGTAACTTCTTGAGCAAGTTAAGTTAAAATCAGGGCATCTGAGGCCCCCAACAAGGGTACCAAAGGGTCATCATCATCATTTTGAGTCTCTATGATCTTTATTTGATCTTAAAAGTGGTTGAAAGTTCACAAAGTTGAAGAAGTTTGAGCCAAATTCAAACTTTCCATTTTTGGAAATGACTTGTAATGGAAACTTTCCATTTTGGGAAAGATTTTCAACCTCCCCTTTCATGACCAAAAATGCTTCAAATGAAAAATTCTTGGACATGAAAGTTGTAGATTAGGTCTTTCCCTTTTCAAGTTTCATGTCAAAGAGGCAAATGTGCATTTTTGGTTTCTAAGCACTCAAATGACTTCTAATGTGCCCAAATGTGACATAATATGTACATACACCTTGCCCAGACCAGAATTAAGCATTGCATCACAAGTTTTCATGGCCAATTTCTCAAGGAAGTTCAAAGAGGGAAAAATTGCAAAATGCCTTGGATCCTTCCATCCACTTGTGCCAACTGCATCAAACCAATTCTATGGCTCTCCATGAATCTTGTTGAGGCCAGACACCCCAAAAAGCCAGCTCTGCCATGGCCCATACCTCCAAGTACACAAATTTGACTTTTTTGCAAAACCTCCCATACCAATCAAGCTGAGCCACAACAACTCTTCTGACCAATCAAGACTTCACATACATGCCTCATGGACCTCATTTCATATCATCTTGGAGCCTGAAACACAACACAAGTCAGAATTCACAAAATCCACAAAAACCTTCATCTCTTCGATTCTCTCAACACAAGCTACAAACCTCAAAACAAACTTCACCAATCATCTCAACACCACTCATAGAACACAAAGAAACCCTCAAAATGGCCTGAAACCTACTAAATCAAAAACACGATTCCTCCTTCATCAGAACTGAACCTTCAAAACCAAGCCACACAAGCCTCATTCAAGCATTTCAGAAGCTTCAGGGAGTTCATTGGGGTGGTTTAACATCAAGGAGAAGTCTAGAAAGCTCAGATTGAGAAAGCTTCACCTCAGGTATCATCAAGACAATTTTTCCAGAAACCTTCTTTTAAGTTCTTAAATGATTCTACATGCCTCCCTGATCATGCTGATATCTTTACTTTTGAAAATGATTGAGAAATGAGTGTGTATGCTTGCTCTGAAACTTTGCCCGTGAAACATGTTCTTGTTTGATTCTCTTGATTCATGAAAAATAAATGGTTTTTGTTGATGGATTATTGTTTAGGGTTGTTAGTTGAGTGATTATGGAAAGTTGAGAGATTGAGTGAGGTGCCCGCCGGAGAAGATGACCGGAGCTAGCTCCGGTCACATGAAAGTAATTAGGGTTCCTAATTAGGGTTTAGTCTTCAGTTTAAATGTGGACCATTGGATTAGGTTTCGCGCGCGTGTGAACGGTTCAGATCATTTCACTTAAGTTTAATTTTTAATTAATTAAGTTAATCAGCTAATTAACCCAGATACAATCCAGGCCCTCCATCTGCGAGCGCAGTCTTCCCCCTTTTAAACCTCAACCCTCAGATCAATTGACTTCCCTTTATTTCATTTTTATGGCATTTTTATGGCATTTTCTTTGCATTTAATTTAAAATAGTAAAACACATCACAAAAATATGATCTTTTTCATTTCTGATCCAAATATTTTTCTCAATCCAAAAATGATTTTTATTTTATTTTTTGCATTAAAAAACATTTTTAAAATATTTAAATGTTATTTTTAATTAATTAATGGATTTTAATTAATTAAAAATACATTTAGGTTTCTAAAAATCACCAAAAAAATCATGAACCATTCCAATACATTTAGAAACATTTTCAAACTCTTCATACAAATTTGTTTTTAGGTTTGATCATAATTTCACAATTTTCATTGAATTAGGGCTCTTTAAAATCACATTTTTAACCCTAATTTGAAAAATTCATTTCTGCCTAACCATGAAGAGTTTGAACTTGATTCTTTTTGCATTATTTCACATATTGCATATAGTATCAAGGTTATTTTCCGCATGAATTTATCTTGCATTTTCAATTTGATTTGCATTTTCCCTTAAGAATCACCCAAAAACCCTAGCAAACTCAGGAAATTCATAACTTTCAATAGGATTAGCTTCTGAACTTACCCTTTGGGGTATGACCTTTTATGGGTTTAGGGTTTAATTGAGCTTGATTTCAATTTTTTTATCATGTTGATTGCTTCTGTTTTGGTCATTTGCACCTCATATGTTCATAAAACCCTAATTTCTCATGTTCATTTGCATTCACCTTTCCATATCATCATCATGTGAACTTGCCATGACATTTCAAACATTCATATGATACCTTAGACATCTTAAGAAATGCTTGAACATTGCTTGATCATTTCTTCATTCATTTTCTATGTCTTGCATTCATTACATTTCATAAACATTCATGTGTTTTCAAACTTCTAAGCATGCTGCCTTTGCATCTCATCTTTGTATGATCATTCATATGTATATTGTTTGACTTTGCATCATCTCATATGCCATTTGAATTGCATAATCACTTCTGACTTTGGTCTTTGCATCTCATTTCAATTCATTTCTTTATGCTTTATGTCTTATGCATTCATACTAACATTTTCAGGAACTTTTGGTAAGTTATTTGGGAGGTGGATTTGCCTTCACTTCCCACTTCCTCTTATCTCATTCATATGCATTCTTACATGTCTTTTAACTGAACTTGTTCACCTATGTTCCTTCCTTCCTACTTTCTTTCTCTCAAGTTACTTATCTTCTTCAGGAAGTAAATAACTTGTTCTTCTTTCTCATTCTCTTTTCATCTGCTTCTTCCATCGGTGGCCTTGAAGATCTTTTCTCTTAAGCCTAACAAACCATAGGGTATCCAAGAATGATAACTTTTAGGGTTTTGTATAGTCCCCTTAGTCTTTTAACTTTGAGTCTCCTTGAGTCTCTATTCTCATCTTAATAATCAGAGACTAAACTCTTAAAGCTTTAGGAATTTGAATTAGGGTTATGCCTGCATCCTTCTCTTAGGATGGAGTGTATAAATTTAATCCTAAGTGTTAAACCTTTAATTTGTTTAAACCTCTTAATCAAATCACATTAATAATCACTAAGACTTTATCTTGTAACTTTGGCCTTACATTAGGGTTCTATCTCTTCCTTGTGGTTAAGAGGGACTAACCCTAGTGTTTAATGGACAAGTCCTCCTCAAGTTGTCTTACAAACCATAAAATCCACTTCTTGATCTCATCCCTAAATTAAAATCCACTTAATAAAGGCTTGTTATATAATGAATTTAATCCCTAACCATGGATTAAGTTGAGGTATCTTCCTCAGCTTAAGTGTTCTCATCTATTATTCTTCTATTAGGATGGTGTAATGAGTTAACTAATCTGTGATTAGAGATTAAACTCATTACTTAACACTAAACAAAAGCCCAAAAACATCTAAATAATCAAAAGTAGGTTAATGATCTTAATCCTACATCATCATGGTAATTAAGTTGAGATGATTATCTCTTACTTAAGTAGGCTCATTATCCCTAATCAGGGAGGATATAATGAGTTTGCAAACATTTGATTTAGGCATAAGCTCATTAACTTATGCAAAACACCAAAAACAATAAAACTGAAAACACAAAAACAAACAATAATCGTCTCCTTCAGGATTCTTTTCTCATCACACTCATTCATAAACGAGAACTTGCTTCTTCCGTCTAATGCAAGACAGTTAGCACTCGAGCTAGATGAGTCATACACTTGAGCATAGACAAGCAAGCAATTCACAGTCAATCCATTTTCAGTCTCTTTGGGTCGAACTATGGTGTTTTGACTTCCTCATTGCACGAGAGGATACGTAGGCATAACTTAACAGTTATCGAATAAAAGTCTCTGTGTCTTCCCCCTCTTTCAGCATTCTTTAAAAGCCTCAGTTCCTGAGCAATTCACCCTTTTGAACTGACACCTATATTTTCTTTCCTTAGCTTTTGCACACAGATAGCACATACACTACCCCTTTAAACACAATCTTTTAAGTGTGGATCCCGTCGAGTATGACGGACAATCTGGGTGCTAATACCTTCCCAGGTTGTAACTAACCCCCTTTCTCAGTTTCTCTGGTTCGCAACTGTCTTATCCATCTTTTTCTAGGTTTATGCAACATTACCTTTCCTTGGGGATAAAAATGCCTAGCTGGAGACTCTATTCACTTCATCTTCATTATCTCTTTTCGCCGACCGTTCGCGTCTGCACCTTGGGACCTAGTGTCTTTTCAGGGGAGCGACAACTCGACGACTCTACTGGGGACATCTATCTTGCAACCAGGGCTTCTGGTTCTTTTTGTGGGTTTCTCCTAGAGCTTGTGTGATTTGTGTTTATGGGGGTGTTATATGCTATATGTGCTTTTTGTTTATTGCTTTATTTATTGCTTTTGTACAACTTTATTTACTGCTTCATTAACTGTTTTATTGCATTCCATATTACTGTCATCATATCATTGTGTTGGATCTATTGTTTACCTTGGTGGGAGGGATATTCAGTGATTAAGGTTCCATACCAGGAGCCTGAGTGACACATAGGATAGAGTGGCTTCATATTCTTTCCCATTCCATTTCGGTCTGGTGCGGGAATATGAAACACGGTTCAGATATGGGTTTCTTCTTGAGAACTGTGTGCTACGTATTTCCTGTAGTACTAGGGCTATCTGGGAAGCCTGCTAAGTCTGAATGACCTTTTAGATGACCTTCAACATCTGAGATGAATAAGAGGAGGATCCTTTATGGTTAATGTAAACATTGTACCTCCGAGTTAGAAGTGTTTACACTTCTCATAACTGATCCAAGTCTGAGGATCCTTGTTCTAGAACAATACATGTGAGGGGTTTGGGATGTTTATAGGTTTGCAGGAACCCTTGGCCTCATCATACCCTGTTACTGATATTGTTAAGGTTACACTATTTTGGACTGATCTTATGAAACCATGGACTTGTGACTCTTTATTTGAGTCCCCCACCTGGTTACTGGTTCTCTAAGCCTTCATCCGGACTTATGAACACACATGGACCTTATCAAAGCAGATAACAGATCCAGTACTTGATCACAAACCCTTGCATATCATTCTACATACATCATTTTGCATCATTTTAATATTTGTCTATTTGTTTTACAGGGTATCCACATTATCTTAGGTTTGGTTTTGACTGTTCTTCTGCTCAGACATCTTCATCAGATATATTCATCAGTCATCTTCATCAGAGATTATTTTCAGCATCTTCATCAGTTGTCTTCATCAGCATTTCTCCTCAGTTGTTTCCTTCAGCATCCATTATCAGTATGGACCCATCCAGGAAGAGCAACATCACATACCATTTCTTTGAGCCCTCCCTAGCAGGCATCATGCAGATTCATACACTCATCACTCCTGATCATGTCCATTTATTCAGGGAACATTATGGTGGTATCATGGACATGATCATGGACTTGGATGCATCACAGAGGAGTATGATCCACACTTGCCTTCAGTTCTATGACCCTCCTCTCAGATGTTTCACTTTCCCAGACTTTCAGTTGGGCCCTTTGCTAGAGGAATTTTCCATGTTGTTAGGTGTCCCCATCAGGAGAGGGATTCCTTTCAACCCTTAGATGACTGCTCTTAGGAATGAGGATATAGCTAAGGCTCTACATTTGAAAACCACCATCATTGATCAGAATATGAATACCAAGGCTGGAATCCCAGGCCTCCATTTGGACTTCTTGATTACTCAGGCCACTAGTCATGCTGCAGCGGGGAAGTGGGACACTATTTGTGCTCTCTTGGCCCTTAGCATATATGGTATCATCTAGTTTTCAAACGAGCCTAAGTTTGTAAGCAAGAGTGCTATCCATGTCTTCTTGCTGAAGAATCCAGTTCTTACCTTGCTCGTGGATTTCTATTACTCATTGCATCAAAGGAATGAGAAACAGAGCGGAAGATTAGTCAGATGTTGTGCACCTCTCTTCTACTATTGGATATTGATACACTTTCCAAAGACAAAAGCTTTCTTGAATCCTCATCAGTCAATAAACTTGGCTAAGAGAATGATTTCTCTCACTTCAGAAGACATCAGGTGGTGCACTCAGAGCACCAAAGGCAGGGACATAATCACTAGCTGTGGGCAGTATCCCAATGTACCTCTGATTGGAGTGAAGGGTTGCATCAACTACAATCCTTTGCTGTTCAAAAGACAATTAGGGTATTCCTTAGTACATCCACCAAGAGAACATGACTTATCAGAAACCCTTTACTGTGACATTCAGCATAATCATGCCATTGCCCGACAAGCAGCCCGGGCTTGGGATAACATTCAGACAAAATGGACTGCCATTCTTGGCAAGTGCAACAACATAGCTTCAGCATAGTACATTGATTGGTCTCGCATCAGAGGACAGATCACCCGCATGCCATTCACCCTGGAGGATGTGCCTGGACCATCAGCAGTAGGGCCTGTAGCTACAGTCAGTTTAGAGGAATTTGAGAAGTTGAAAGAGAGGAATGCTCAGCTTTCTGAAGCTCTAAAGAAGACCCTCTAGGAGAGGAATGATAGTCGTCTAGACAATGAAAGGTTAGAGAAGCTCCGGATCGAGCATGTGACCAAGATTGAGAAGACATAAAATTACATCAGAAGGGCCCGAGCGAGGGAGTTGGTATTGAAGAATGCTTGCAAGGAAGCTAAGATTCAGAAATCCAGAGCTGAGCACTACTTGGAAGAGAGTCAGGCTAGATGGATCAGAATTAATGAGGCTCGTTCACAGGAAGATCAGAAGACTCGGGCTAGGATAGAGCAATTAGAAGCTAATGAGAAGAAGAGTCAGGAAGCCTTGTTAGCAGAACATAAGGAAATCTATGAATTAAAACTCCGGACGGGGTTGAAGAGATCAAAAGACCAAGACAAACATAAGAAGTTGACAAATGCCATTGCCACCAGGAACCTTCTTATCAGGACCATCATAGAGCATCCAGTTGGTCCAGTGACTGATGCTCTCCTGAAGGAAGTCAAAGAAGATGACTTTGGGCTGGATGTTTGATTTCTTTGTATTTTTACTTCATTTTGTTTGTACTTTTGTTGATTTTGTTGTATTTTGACCCATCGTGGGAACTTGTTGTAATCCTGAACTATGTATCTTTATATTTTGTAATATATGGTTTGTGTTCTATCCTTTGGGCTTCATTTCTCTTCAACATCATCAATCGTCGAGGTCTAGAAGGTCAAAACTAAAGAACCAAACCGGATACCTTTGGAAGACAAATAGACATATTGCATTGCATACTAACCCCATTCTTTGTTTTGTAGGTATTTTTGTTGTTGTTTTCTCACTTTGTTATGGTTTCAGGAAACATTGCTCATAGGAGAGTCTTCCCCATCAACAGAGTTCACCTGTATCCTACAAGAAACAACCTTCTGAACTTACAGATGGACCAAGTTCAGCAAGATTTCACTGACGTAAGAAACCAGATGGCTAATGAGAGAACTGAAATGAGGGCTCAAATGAGACAGTTCATGGCAGTAATGATTGGGTTGGCCCAAAGCCAAGAAAGATTAAGAGAGTTGGTCGAGCGGCAAACTCTTGAAGAAAATCACCCAGACAAAGGGGGAACCAACAACAATGATCATGTACAGCCACGTACTGACCCACCGGAGTTTGGGCCTCATCTCAACCCTGATGTTAATGCTATCAGGAACACCCAAGGTAATACTGGAGGATGGGCCTTGCAAGAGGACCCTCAAGAGGAACAATTCACTGTAGTTGGAGCTGGAGATGAAATCTATGATCCTCATATGGACGAGATAGCAGAAAAGTTGAGATCTCTGGAGTCTCAAAACTCTTTAGGGTTTGATGTTATGGATATGGGGCTGGTAGAGGGAGTGAGAATTCCTCACAAATTCAAACCTCCCTGCTTTGAAAGATATAATGGGACATCTTGCCCTCGCACCCATCTTCAATTCTTTCTGGGAAGATTGAAGGCTTACACTATGGATGAAAAGCTATGGATGTTTTACTTTGAGGATATCTTGATCGGGGCATCCCGTGAGTGGTACTCTCATCTGACTAGGGAAAGAGTCAGAAATTGGAAGGATTTGGCCGAGTGTAAACACCCCAAATTTTCCCTCACTAAGTTCACACCTTGGCTTGTGATCTTTCATGTTTGCATTAGTTTAAGCATACCACCTCATATTAAATTCTTGTTTCATCTGCATAGTTCAAGTTCATCTGCATCTAGGGTTTGTGATCTGAGCAATCCAAGGATCCATCTGAGCCACTCCAAAGGTCTCCAAGAATTCCAAGAGGGTCCATGTGTGTTCCATCATCATATTATATCCCTCAAAGTTTAAAGAAGTCAAGAAATCACAAGAACTGGCAAGGCATGGAAGCAGAGCTAGGGTTTCACTACACAGATGACCTGAAATTAGGGTTTTGGTTTCAGAGGCCATAACTCCAAATTTTTTGGTCATTCTTGTTTCTAATGGTCTCAATATGTTATAAGAATAATGTGTACCAAGTTTGATGAAGGAATTCATTATGGAAGTCATATGTTCATTGGGTAACTTCTTGAGCAAGTCAGAGCAAAATCAGGGCATCTGAGGCCCCCAACAATGGAACCAAAGTGGATTTTTCATCAAATTGA
This sequence comes from Lathyrus aphaca, assembly GCA_963966055.1. NCBI lineage: Eukaryota > Viridiplantae > Streptophyta > Magnoliopsida > Fabales > Fabaceae > Lathyrus > Lathyrus aphaca. Next base: position 278,569,451 of record OZ014521.1, read on the forward strand.
AGTTATATGATCTTTATTTGATCATTGAAGTGCTTGGAAGTTCAAAAAATTGAAGAAAATTGAGCTAAACCAAAAGTTGCCAAAAATGGAAATGACTTGTAATGGGAACTTTCCATTTTGGGAAAGTTTTTCAACCTCCTCTTTCTCAATCAAAAATGCTTCAAATGAAAAATTATTGGTCATTAAAGTTGTAGATTGGATCATTCCCTTTTCAAAAAGTACAAGAACAAGTTCTAATTCATTATGGAACTCAAGTTATGATCTTTCAAAGTTGGCAAAAATCCTATAATTTTCAAGAATACACTAAAGAGGGATTTTTGCAAAACCACTTGCCAAGCCATTTTGTGACTTCTAATACACTTCTATGTATCATACAAACATAGTACATTGCCTAAAAATCAGAATTGCCCAAAGAATCATGCCATTTCATGTCTTGCACGTCAAGAAATTCAAAAGGGGCCAAAACTCTTCAAATTTGCAAAAGAGCATGAAACATCTCATACACTTGCTGAATCACCACAAAACCAATTCCATGGATCTCCTTGATCTTTGCTGAGCCATGACAAGCCAAAAGCCAGCTGCAACATGAGCCCATACCTCAAGTACAAGTTTTGTTGACTTTTTGCGAGAGAGCCCATACCAATCACGACAGGCCACAACAACTCTTCTGACCTATCAAAGCTTGTTATGTGGATCAAACACAGCTCATAACACACATTACACAAGTCTAACACTTCAGAATCACCAAGTTCCACAAAATCACCCCAAGAGCAAAAACCTTCGAAACTTTCTGTTCAGCCATCAAACTCCAAAACAAACTTCACCATTCATTCAGAAATTATCCTTAGAGCATAAACCAACCATCAAACAAGCTTCAAAGCCCCCAAAACTGAAACACGATTTCAGGCCAGTTGAAGTGCAATCACACAATCCAGCCATTATAAACTCCTTCCAAGCATCAAAGCATCATCAGGAGGTCAAGAGGAGTGGTTTTGCACAAGAGAGGAGGTCCAAAAGCTCCAAACTGAGAAAGCTCAAGCTCAGGTAACCTCTTCAAACTTTTTTCCAGAAATGCAATTTTAAGTTCTTAGATTGTTCTTTATGCTTTGTTGATCACCATGATATATTTATTGATATATTTATTTTTGAAAATGGTTGCGAAATGAGCATGTACTGACTGTCTGAAAGTTTCACCATTTTTGAGTTCTTCTTCGAATCTTGATTTTCAGCCATGAGAAATTAGTTTTAAGGGTGGATTCTTGTTTCGGGAGAGGAGAGGAGTTGATCTGGAGCTTTAGAGCTACTGAAAGGGCCTAGGGAAGAAGTTGGTTTGAAGGTCTCGCCGGAGAAGACGACCGGAAGTCTTCTCCGGCCACCTGAAAAAGATTAGGGTTAATGACGTGTTTAAGGCTAAGTTTGAATTTGGGCCGTTGGATGGTGATTAGGGTTAGGCAGTGGATGGCTCAGATTAGCTCATTAAGTTTAAATAAGGATTAATTAATTAATTAATTAATTAGGATTTATTCAGTTTGAATTGTGGCCGTTGAGATGCGCGCGTGGTCTTCCCTCCAAACGCAACTTTGAATCTGATCCTTTGGATCAGCTGACTTTTATTTAAATCCATTTTTAATTCATTTTATTGCATTTTTCTTGCATAATTTATTTAAAATACCTAGAAAATTCCAAAAATATTTTTCTTCTGCATTTTGATTTGAAATCTATTTCTTCACCCAAAAACATTTTTATTTTTATTTTTTGCATTAAAAAATCATTTTAAAAATATTTAAATGTTTATTTTAATTAATTAATGGAAATTAATTAATTAAAATACCATTTAGGTTTCTAAAAATCCAAAAAAAAATCACATTGCATATTAGGACATTTAGAAACATTGTCAAACCATTCATACAAATTTCTTTTTGGTTTTGATTCAACTTTGACATTTTTCTTGAATTTAGGGTTCAAGAATTCTTTTCTGCCTAACCATGAAGGGTTTGACATTGGTTCTTTTTGCATTGTTCTTCATATGACATGTAGTATCTAGAATATTTTTGTCATAAATTTATCTTGTATTTTCCATTTGATTTGCATTTTCCCTCTTAAGGTACCTTAAAATCCTAGATAACTTAGAAAAATCACAGCTTTCTTTAGGTTAGGAGTTAGACCTTCTCCTTTGGGGTGTGATATCATATGGGGTTAGGGTTCCTTTGAGTTCATTTGAAACTTTTTATCTTATGATTTGCTTCTGTTTTTGACTTTTGCATCTCATGTTGCCTTAAAACCCTAATTTCTCATGTTCATTTGCATACATCTTGCATATGCATCCATTCATGAACTTGCCATGACATTTCTTGCATTCATATGGCATCTAAGACATCTTAGTACATATTAGAATCATACTTGATCATTTCTTCATTCATTTCCCATGATGTGCATTCATTTCATTCCATGAACTTTCATGAACTATCAAACTCCAAAGCATGCATCCTTTGCATTCCATCTCTTATATGAACATTCATAATACTTGGCATGTCTTTGTATCATCTCATAGCATCATTTGCATCATGTATTTGCTTCTGGTTTTGGTTTTACCTTTGCATACATTTCATTTTCATATAATTTCTTTCCTTAATGCTAACATTTTCAGGTGGTAAGTAATTTGAGAAGTGAATTTGCCTTCACTTCTCATTTCTCTTCTCATTCTTCTTATGCATCATTGCTGCATTTTTCTTTGCTTTAGGGTGAGCTTTCTGATTCATGTTCATCATTCACTTTCTCTCCTCCAGGTTACTTATCTTATTCAGTGAAGTAAGTAACTTATTTCTTCTACTTCTCCTCCTTTCATCTGCATCTTCCATTGGTGGCTTCTCTGAAGATCTCTTTTAAGCCTTACAAACCATAGGAACACCCAAGCATGACAATAATTAGGGTTTTGATTAGTCCCCCTTTAATTTTTACCTTTGAGTCTCTCTTCTCATCTCAATAATCAGAGACTAAACTCTTAAAGTCTTAGGACTTTGGAATTAGGGTTATACCTGCATCCTTCTCTTTGGATGGAGTGTATAACTTTAATCCTAAGTGTTAAGCCTTTAATTTGTTTAAACTTCTTAATCGAATCACATTAATAATCACTAAGACTTTATCTTGTAACTTGGGCCTTACATTAGGGTTCTAATTCTTCCTTTATTGGTTAAGAAGGACTAACCATAGTGTTAATGGACAAGTCTCCCTCAAGCTGTCTTACAAACCATTTAATAAAGGCTTGTTTTGCCATGAGGTTAATCCCTAATCATGGATTAAGTTGAGGTATATTCCTCAGCTTAACTGTGCTCATCTATTATCCTTCTATTAGGATGGTGTAATGGGTTCACTAATCCTTGATTATGGCTTAAACTCATTACTTAACACTAAAACAAAAACTCAAAAACATCTAAATAATCACAAGTAGGTCAATGATCTTAATCCTACATCATGGTAATTAAGTTTGAGGTGTTTATCTCAAACTTAAGGTATTCTCATTATCCCTGATCAAAGGGAGGATATGATGAGTTTACTAACCCTTGGTCTAGGCTTAAGCTCATTAACTTATGACAAACACAAAAAAGAAATAACAAAACTGAAAACATCAAAAACAAACAATAATCATATCCTCCGGGATTCTTTTCTCATCACACTCATTCATAAACGAGAACTTGCTTCTTCCGTCTAATGCGAGACAGTTAGCACTCGAGCCAGACGAGTCATACACTTGAGCATAGACAAGTAAGCAGTTCACAATCAATTTATCTTTCAGTCTCTTTGAGTCGAACTACGGTGTTCTGACTTCCTCATTGCACACGAGGATACGTAGGCATAACTTAACGGTTATCGAACAAAAGTCTCTGTGTGTTCCCCCTCTTTCAACATTCTCTTTTAAGCCTCAGTTCCTGAGCATTTCACTTCTTTTTGCACTGACACTTGTACATTCTTTTCCAGCTTTTGCACATAGATAACACATACATTACCCCTTTAAGCACAATCTTTTAAGCGTGGATCCTGTCGAGTACGACGGACAATCTGGGTGCTAATACCTTCCCAGGTTGTAACCAAACCCCTTTCTCAGTTTCTCTGGTTCGCAACCGTCTTATCCATCTTCTTCTATGTTTATGCAGCATTACCTTTCCTTCGGGATAAAAATTCCTAGATGGCGACTCTATTCATATTCATTTCATCTTCTCCTCTCGCCGACCGTTGCGTCTGTACCCTATCTGACCCGAGTGTCTTTTAGTGGGAGCGACAACTTGGCGACTCTGCTGGGGACCCTTATATTGCAACCAGGGCTTCTGGTTCTTTTTGTGGGTTCCTCCTAGCGCTTGTTTGATTTGTCTTTACGGGGGTGTTATGTGCTACTTGTGCTTATGTATTTTCTTTATTTATTGCTTTATGTACAACTTTATTTACTGCTTTCATTTACAGTTTTATGCATTTCATACTGTCATTATCATGTGTTGGATTTGTGTTCTCATTGGTGGGTGGGTTTCATTGAGTGATTAAGGTCCTATACCAGGGACCTGAGGGACACATAGGCTATAGTGGATTCATATTCTTTCCCATTCCATTTCGGTTTGGTGCGGGAATATGAAACACGGTTCAGACATGGGTTTCTTTTTGAGAACTCTGTGCTACAGATTTCCTGTAGTACTAGGGCTATCTGGGAAGCCTGCTAAGTCTGGATGACCTTTTTTATGACCTTCAGCATCTGAGGTGAATTAGAGGAGGATCCTTTATGGTTATTGTAAACACTGTACCTCCGGGTTAGAAGTGTTTACACTTCTCATAACTGATCCAAGTCTGAGGATCCTTGTTCTAGAACATTACATGTGAGGGGGTTGGGATGTTTGCAGGTTTGCAGGAACCCTTGGCCACATCATACTCTGTTACTAGTTTTGTTTTAAGAATGCATCACTTTGGACAGTTCTTGTGATTACCCTGGACTTGTGACTCTTTATTTGAGTCCCCCACCTGGTTATTGGATTTTTAAGCCTCCATCCGGACTTATGAACATACATGGACCTTTTACTAAGGCAGATAAACAGATCTAGAACTTGATCACAAACCCTTTGCATATCATTTTGCATAAATCATTTCTGCATCATTTAACATTTGCTTATTTGTTTTATAGGGTATCCATCTTTATCTTTGGTTTGGTTTTTGACCCCTTCTGCTGCTCAGATTCCTTCAGTTATCTTCTCCAGCACCTTCATCAGTTTGTCAGTGATTCTCCTCCAGCTATCTCCATCAGACACCCATATCCAGCATCTCATTCAGTGACCTTCATCAGCAGTTACTCTCAGCTTCTTCACCAGCATCCATGGACACTTCAAGAAAGAGCAACATCACTTACCACTTCTTTGAGCCCTCCCTGACTGGCATCAGGCAGGTCCAGTCCCTCATTACTCCTGATCATGTCCCACTATTCAGAGAGCATTATGGGGGCATATTGGACATGGTCATGGACTTAGATGCATCTCAGAGGAGCATGATCCATACTTGCTTGCAGTTTTATGATCCTCCACTCAGATGCCTCACATTTCCTGATTTCCAGTTGGGACCTTTGCTAGAAGAGTTTTCCTTGTTGTTAGGAGTTCCTATCAGGAGAGGGATTCCTTTCAACCCTGAGATGGTTGCTCCCAGAAATGAAGACATAGCCAGGGCATTGCATTTGGAGCCTTCCCTCATTGAGCAGAACATGACAACTAAGGCTTAGGTTCCAAGCCTTCACCTAGACTTCTTGATCTCCCAGGCCACCCTGAATGCTGCAATAGGAGAATGGAAGGCTGTCTGTGCACTTCTAGCCCTCAGTATATATGGGGTTATCTTGTTGGAAAATGAGCCCAAGTTTGTGAGAAAGAATGTCATTCACCTGTTCTTATTGAGGAACTTAGTTCCTACATTGCTAGGAGACTTCTACTACTCAGTACACTAGAGGAATGAGAAGCAAAGAGGAAGACTGGTCAGATGTTGTGCTCCCCTTTATTACTCTTGGCTGCTAATACATTTGCCAAAGTCATATGCCTTTTTGAACCCTCATCAGCAGAAGAACTGGGCTAAAAGATTTATTGCCTTGACATCAGATGACATCAGATGGTGCACTCAGAGCACCAAAGGCAAGGACATCATGACTAGCTGTGGGCAATATCCTAATGTGCCTTTGATAGGAGTGAAAGGTTGCATCAACTACAACCCTTTACTGTTTAAGAGACAATAGGGATATGATTTGGTTCATCCTCCCAGAGGACAAGATTTGGCTGAAACTCTTTATTGTGAAATCCAACCTAACTCTGCTGTTGTCAGACAAGCTGCCTGGGCTTGGGATAACATTCAGACTAAGGGAACAACCGTCCTTGGCAAGTGCAACAACATTGCTTCAGCACAGTATTTTGATTGGTCTCGTACCAGAGCTCAGATCACCCAGATGCCATTTACTTTAGAAGATGTACCTGGACCTTCTACAGTACAGCCTGCAGCTACTGTCAGTTTGGAAGAATTTGAAAAGCTGAAAGAGAGGAACACTCAGCTAGCTGAAGCCTTGAAGAAGACTCTCTGGGAGAGAAATGACAGTCGTCTGGATAATGAGAGATTGGAAAGACTCAGGATTGAGCATCTGACCAAGATTGAGAAGACGGATGACTACATCAGGAAGGCAAGAGCAGGAGAGCTTGTGTTGAAGAATGCTTGCAAGGAAGCAAAGACTCAGAAGGCTAGGGAAGAGCATTATCTAGAGGAGAGCCAGGCTAGGTGGATCAAGATCACTGAAGTCCAGGCACAGGAAGATCAAAGGACTCAGGCTAAGAGAGAGCAACTGGAGGCTAGTGTGAAGAAGCATCAGGAGGCTTTATTGGTAGCTAAGAGGGAGATATCTGAATTGAAACTCTGGGCGGGGTTGAAGAGGTCAAAGGATCAGGACAAGCATAATAAGTTGACCAGTGCCATTTCTACCAGGAACCTCCTCATTAGGACTATTACAGAGCACCCAGTAGGGCCATTGACTGAGGCCCTCCTGAAGGAAGTCAGGGAGGATAATTTTGGATTGGATGTCTGATTCTTTTGCTTGTACTTTTCTTTTGTTGTACTTTTTATTTTGTTGTTGTATTTTGACCCACCATGGGAATGTATTGTAATCAAACTATGTATTTTCATCCTTTGTAATATATCAGTTTGTATTATTTATGGTGGGCTTTTATCTATCAACATCATCAGCATTTCCTTGAGGTCTGGAAAGGTCAAAACCAAAGAACCAAACCGGATACCCTTGGAAGACAAATAGGCAACAGAATACACCGATACCCTTGTGGTTTCAGGAAACATTGCTCGCAGAAGAGTGTTCCCTGTCAAAAAATTACACCGATACCCGATGCGAAACAACCTTCCGGGACTCCAGATGGATCAAGTTCAGCAAGACTTGAATGAAGTAAGGACCCAAATGGCAAATGAGAGGGTTGAGATGAGGAATCAGATGACCCAATTCATGACTGTAATGACTGGCTTAGCTCAGAGCCAGGAAAGACTAAGGGAGTTGGTTGAAAGGCAGACTCCTGAAGAACACCATCCAGGTACATGAGGTACCAATAACAATGATCACGTGCAGCCTCACACTGATCCACCAGAGTTTGGGCCTCATCTAAACCCATAAGTTAATGCCATAAGGTATACTCAGGGTAACACTGCTGGAGGAAGGATCTTGCAAAAGGATCCTCAAGAAGAGCAGTTTACAGTTGTTGGGGCTGGGGACGAAGTTTACGACCATAGACTGGATGAAATTGCTGAGAAGCTGAGGTCTCTTGAATCCCAGAATTCCCTAGGGTTTGATGTAATGGACATGGTACTGGTGGAAGGGGTGAGAATTCCTCACAAGTTCAAACCCCCGTGTTTTGAAAGGTATAATGGCACATCCTGCCCACGCACCCACCTTCAATCATTCTTGGGAAGGTTAAAAGAATACACCATGGACGAAAAGCTGTTGATGTTTTACTTTGAGGATAGTCTTACTGGGGCATCCCGAGAATGGTATTCCCACCTGACCAGAGCCACAGTAAGAAACTGGAAGGACTTGGCTGAAGCTTTTATCTGTCAGTATCAGTACAACTTGGACATGGCCCCAAACAGGACCTTTCTAATGGGAATGTCTCAATCTTCTCGTGTAAGCTTCCGAGAATATGCCCAAAGGTGGAGGCAACTTGCTGCTGCAGTTCAACCCCCTATGTCTAAAAGGGAAATGGCAGGCATGTTCATGAATACCCTTCAAGGAACATATATTGACAGATTGGCTGCATTTTCTTCTATCAGCTTTGCAGATGTGGTGATAGCCGGGGAAAGAATAGAGAGCCTATTGAAGATGGGAAAGATCTCCAATAATGGTGCCAGTTCAAGCAGTACAAGAAAACCATTTGTTGGGCCCCATAGATCTGGTGAGACAAACTTTGTGCACATGGGAAGAGGGAAACCCCAATACTTACCTAGAACAGTTGCTGCTGTTACTATCCCTGCTCCACCTCCTCAGTATACTCAACAACCACAACACTTCCCGCAACAACAACAATTTCATCAACAGAGATCATACAACAATAATAACAACAATCAACAACAACGCCCGTTTCAACAGCGACCATCTCAGGTCAACCGAGTAATTGACCCCATTCCTATGTCGTATGCTACACTGCTGCCACAACTCCTAAAGCTCAATCTTGTTGAGTTGAGGACATTGGCTCCACCTGATCCTCAAAACCTTCCTAGAAACTATGATGTTAATGCTAGGTGTGCTTTTCACTCTAACGCATTTGGTCATTCTACGGAAAAATGCAGAGCCCTGCATATGAAGGTTCAGGATCTGGTAGATTCAAAAGCCCTGAACTTTGCACCTCCTCCAAATGTGATGAAAAATCCTATGCCAAGCCACAGTGGGCCAAGGATTAATGCTGTAGGGGATGGATCACCCCTGAGTTTGATAGAAGACATTGCATGTATTCAAACACCTCTGGCATAGGTTAAAGCCCAACTTTTAAAGTTCCAAGTGTTCCCAGGTTGTGAGGCCTATTGTGAATCATGCAAATTTTCTGAGAATGGGTGTGCCAGCTTGAGGAAAGGCATCAATGATTTGATTAACGAAGGCATTCTGCAAATTACAACCACAACTTCTACAACACCAACAACTCTTTTAACAACAAGTGAATCTTCTACAAATGCAACAACCATCTTTCCAAGTGTTTCTTCTACAACTGCAATAACCATTGTTCCAACCGATTCAGCTACAACTTCAGCAATCATCCCATCTGTCTCTTCAACACACAAAAATTCATTTGCACCGGCTACTACAACTTCAACAACCAATAATGATGTTTCCACTGTCACAATTTATTATGACCCGACAGCGGTCCCGAATTCCAGCAATTTTCAACAGTCTCAACAGTCTCAACAAAGCTTCAATTCACCTCCACCAACATCCACCAGAGGTCCTGTTACTATTTTCTACGAGCCACAGACTATTACAGTCCCAACCACAACTGCAGTAATCCCAGTCACTATCACGGTACCCGGGCCGATCCCATATGATAAAGACAGTGCTATACCATGGCATTATGGTGCTGATCTATACTGCAATGGAGAAAAAGTCCTTTTTGATTCTCCAGTTCTCACTCCCCAAGTGGAAAATGTTGGGGGAGGTGGAGGCTTCACCCGAAGCGGACATCTCTTCGCTTCACAAGTCCCTAGAACCAACACTGAGGCAGAGGCTGTTGCCAAAGCCAAAGGGAAGAGTGTGATACCAGAAGAATCTGTGCCGAAAGAAACTCATAAGTCATCCTTCGATCAAGATGTGGATGAGTTTATGAGAATCATTAAAAGAAGTGACTATAAATTTGTGGACCAGCTCCACCAAACTCTTTCAAAGATCTCAATCCTATCACTGCTGTTGTGTTCCGAAGCCCATCAGGATGCACTTCTCAAAGTTCTGCATGCTGCCTACGTGCCAGAAGAGATCAATGTAAATCAGCTGGAAACAGTAGTATCAAATGTCAATACTAGCCATGGGCTAGGTTTTACTGATGCTGATTTAACAACAGAAGGATGTCTCCACAACAAAGCTTTGCACATAACCCTGGAGTGAAAAGGAGCTGTCTTATCTCATGTGCTTGTAGACACTGGGTCCTCACTCAATGTCTTACCCAAGAAAGCCCTTGTCAAGCTAGAATATGACGGGATAGCTCTCCGGCCAAGTAATCTTGTGGTTCGGGCTTTTGATGGCTCTAAAAGATCTGTTTTGGGAGAGGTGGAACTGCCAGTGGTAATCGGTCCACAAGTCTTCAAGACCATTTTCTATGTGATGGACATACAACCGACATACAGCTGTTTGCTAGGTCAACCTTGGATTCACGCCATAGGCGTAGTAACATTGACCCTTCACCAGAAAATGAAGTATGAATAGGAAGGACAGATTATCACCATCTGTGGCGAGGAAGACATATTTGTTAGCTATTTGGCTACTTACAAATATATTGAGATGGATGGTGAAATCCATGAGACAATGAGCCAAGGGTTTGAGGCCCTAAATATTAATGAGGCTACTAGAGTATTGGCTGCATCCTAGGAGGACAAGATGGGTACTTCAATCATCTCTTATCAGCAAGCCCGGAAGGTTGTTGAAGAAGGTACGACTCAAGGTTGGGGCAAGCTGCTGCCAGTGGAAAAGAACGAAGATAGATTCAGTTTGGGTTACAGACCATTCCGACAAGATCAATCAGAGGCTGCCAAGGAGCCCAAATTTGTTAGTGGGGGGATGCTCACCCTAGATGTTGTTAATAGTCTGGAAGACGAGGAGGAAAGCGACCACAACCTGGAGAGCTGGATACGTCCAAGGATCCCGGGGAACCAAGTCCTTAACTGGTCTTCCCAGGAAATTATAAGGGTTACTCCTGCAGAGTAATTATTATTTCCTGTCTTTTTAGCATGCATCAAGTCCTGCATCTTGCCCAAGGTGTCAGGACTCATTTTGTAATAGGGCCATATTGTAATTTTGTGCAAATGATTAATCAATGAATATCGGAAATCTTTTGCAAACGAGTCTCTTTTTCGCTCACTGTCTTTTCATTTTTCACTTTTGTACAAAACAATAAAATGACAATGTTTTCAAAATAAATAACTTCATTTTCACTTTTTCTAAACAAGATTAAAACTGGTCGCTAAAATGAACCAATCTCATCCCTTGCAGAGATTATCCTCCAGTTTGCACCGACAACAGCGCTGCTATGAACTTGTATGACTTCGACAATCAAATTAATCAAGCTGATGAAGGGGTTGAAGAAGACTATGAGTTACCTGAAGAGTTAGCCAGGTTGTTGAGGCAAGAAGAGAAAGGGATTACTCCTCATCAGGAGGAAGTTGAAACAGTTAATCTTGGTACTGAAGAGGACTTGAAAGAAGTGAAGATCGGGGCCGGTTTGCAAGCTTCAGTAAAAGAACAGCTCATTGACATGCTTCGAGAGTACGTCGACGTCTTTGCTTGGTCCTATCAAGACATGCCAGGTCTGGATACTGACATTGTTATGCATAAGTTGCCTTTGAAAGAAGATTTTCCTCTAGTGAAGCAGTAGCTACGCCGTACTCGTCCGGATATGGCAATGAAGATTAAAGAAGAGTTACAAAAACAATGGGATGCCGGATTCCTTGCTGTAACTAGTTATCTTCCGTGGGTTGCTAATATTGTACCAGTGCCTAAGAAGGATGGCAAAGTACGGATGTGTGTGGATTACCGGGATCTGAACACAGCTAGCCCAAAGGATGACTTCCCATTACCTCACATTGATGTATTGGTCGATAACACATCTCAGTTCTCGGTATTTTCCTTCATGGATGGATTTTCCGGGTATAATCAGATCAGGATGTCACCCGAAGACATGGAGAAGACAACCTTCATCACACCTTGGGGCACGTTTTGTTATAAGGTAATGCCATTTGGATTGAAGAATGCCGGGGAAACTTATCAATGGGCTATGGTAACGTTATTCCACGACATGATCCACAAAGAAATCGAGTGCTATGTGGATGATATGATTTCCAAGTCCCTCACTGAAGAAGACCATCTGGTAAATTTGCTGAACTTGTTCAAGCTTCTGAAAAAGTATCAACTGAAGCTAAACCCCAAAAAATGCACATTCGGGGTGCGTTCCGGTAAACTGCTGGGATTCATTGTAAGTGAAAAAGGAATTGAAGTTGATCCTGACAAAGTCAAGGCCATTCAGGGGATGCCTGCACCTAGGACTGAAAAGGAAGTTAGGGGTTTCTTAGGTAGATTGAACTACATATCAAGGTTCATATCTCATCTTACTGCAACCTGTGAGCCCCTGTTCAAATTGTTAAGAAAGGAACAAACAGTCGGGTGGAATGAAGATTGTCAGAAGGCTTTTGACAAAATCAAGGAATACTTACAAGAACCTCCAATTCTTATGCCTCCAGTTGAAGGAAGACCTCTAATAATGTACTTGACAGTATTAGAAGGATCAATGGGGTGTGTGTTAGGCCAGCATGACGAGTCTGGTCGAAAAGAGTATGCAATATACTACATAAGCAAAAAGTTTACCGACTGTGAACAACGTTATTCACTGCTCGAGAAAACTCTTTGTGCTTTAGCGTGGGCTGCTCGCCGACTAAGACAGTATATGTTGACTCACACTACCTTGTTGATTTCAAAGATGGACCCCATCAAGTACATATTTGAGAAGCCAACACTTACTGGAAGGGTTGCAAGATGGCAAATGATTCTGACAGAATATGACATTCAATACACATCTCAAAAAGCCATCAAGGGCAGTGTACTGTCTGACTATCTAGCTGAGCAACCCATTGATGATTACCAACCAATGAGATTTGACTTCCCTGAGGAGGACATCATGTTCCTAAAAGCAAACAATCATGAAGAGCCTGTTCACACTGAAGGGCCTGACCCAGAAGAAGAATCGACAATGATGTTTGATGGGGCTGTCAATATGAATGGTCATGGAGTTGGTGCAGTGCTTATTACACCTAAAGGAGTTCATATGCCTTTCTCGGCAAAACTCACCTTTGCATGCACTAACAACGAAGCTGAATATGAAGCCTGTATCATGGGTCTTGAGGAAGCCATTGACCTCAGGATCAAGACTTTAACTGTGTTCAGAGATTCAGCTTTGGTAATCAATCAGACCAACGGGAAATGGTACACTCACCAAGAGCATCTGATCCCATACCGTGACTATACGAGGAGATTATTAATTTTCTTCACAACAGTCAAACTTGAGTATATCCCTCGAGAGAAAATCAGTTTGCAGATGCTTTAGCTACCATATCTTCCATGATCAAGGTTCAAACTGCCAATTATGTGCCTCGGATTCCGGTATCCAGACTAGACCGACCAGCATACGTATTCTCCGTGGACATTGCTAAAGATGACAAGCCTTGGTTCCACGACATCAAATGCTTCTTAGAGGATCAAACATACCCACCTGGGGCATCATTAAATGACAAGAAGACATTAAGAAGGTTGGCTGATAGTTTCTTCCTTAATGCTGATGGTTCATTGTACAAGAGAAACTTTGACATGGTTCTTCTCAGATGTGTTGATAAGAAAGAAGCAGACTTGCTGATGCACGAGGTGCATAAGGATCTTTTGGTACCCATGTTGGAGGACATGCAATGGCTAAGAAATTGTTGAGATCAGGTTACTACTGGATCACAATGGATGCAGACTGTTGGCACAAATACCAGACCTATGCAGATAAAGTGCATGTACCTCCAAATCCTTTGAACGTGATGTCTTCACCTTGTCCCTTTGCCATGTGGGGCATTGACATGATTGGGAAGATCGAACCGACTGCTTCAAATGGCCACAGATTCATCCTGGTAGCCATTGATTACTTCACCAAATGGGTTGAAGCAGCCTCATATGCAAACGTCACCAGACAAGTGGTAGCCAGATTCCTGAAAAGGGATATCATCTGTCGATATGGAGTACCTGAGCGAATCATTACTGATAATGGTTCCAATTTGAACAACAAAATGATGGCAGAAGTGTGTCGGGACTTCAAAATCCAACACCACAACTCTTCTCCTTACAGGCCAAAGATGAATGGCGATGTTGAGGCAGCTAACAAAAACATCAAGAAGATTGTGCAAAAGATGGCGGTAACTTACAAAAACTGGCATGAAATGCTACCATTTGCCTTGCATGGGTATCGTACCTCAATCAGAACGTCCACTGGGGCAACACCGTATCAACTTGTGTATGGTATGGAGGCATTCCTACCTGTTGAAGTTGAGCTACCTTCCTTACGGGTATTGATGGATGTCAAGCTGAATGAAGCAGAATGGGTCCGTTCTCGGTACAATCAACTGAATCTGATCGAAGAAAAGAGATTAGCTGCTATCTGTCATGGGCAGTTATATCAGAAAAGAATGAAGAAAGCCTTCGATCAGAAATTCAGGCTTCGGGAATACCAAGTAGGAGATCTTGTGCTGAAAGACTTCTTCCTCCTCATACAGACCACAGGGGCAAATGGACTCCAAATTACGACGGTCCGTTCATAGTAAAAAAGGTTTTCTCTGGTGGAGCACTGATGCTCACTACTATGGACGGTGAAGATTTCTTATCCCCTGTGAATTCAGATGCAGTTAAAAAATACTTCGCATAAAATGACCCGCTGGACATAAAAACAAAATGTAAGTCCAGGCAAAAATAGGGCATCCCGACGAGTAAAAAACAAAATAAAAGACTCAGGCAAAAATAAGGGAAAAATAAAAATCGTACACCCGCTGAGTTGAAAAACCGCATTGGACAACTCAGGCAAAAATGGGTATCCCGGTGGATTGAAAACCCGAGAGGGTGATCCACGCAAAATAAGGGATAAGCGAACAACTGCATGCTGAATTCGTCTGTATCACTCACAACATGGAAAGCTTCGAAAGGTTACAACATCGGTCATAACCAACCTTCTTCAGAAAGCAAGATGAGAAGAACGTCAAGGTCATACGGGTCATAGCAAAGGGAGCTCACTGAAGCATCGTCAACATTGCCAGTACTTTTACTTTTTAAATTTGTAACAATCTCCTCATTCCAGGGGATTTGTTTCTTTGACTGTATCTGCCAATTCAAGGCACCCAGATTAATAAAATCAGATTTTCAGTCACACCTCATTTCGTACATTTTTGTTTCGTTTGCAGAAATGTCAAGTATCCATGATATAATATTTGCATAAAACAAATGAGCCATTATTATAAATGCTTGCAGGAAATGTGTTTACTCTCAGGAATATCTAACTCCTATGACGGAATCCAGTAAGGGATACCTCGGAACACTTGTGCATTTCTTTGTCTTAACAGGTTGCAGGTATTCAAATACGTAACATGGGGCATGCCAAGCATCACTTCCCCGCCACATCTTCTCCAAGCAGCATCTGAAATGTTTTTCCCCCAACAGAGTTGTCAAAGCCTCAGCTGGGATCCCCACAGAAAACTTTAGGAAGATCGTTCAGTGATCTTTCCTCCCTCCAAGCAGAGCACCAGGTCTCTCAAAGACAAAAGGGCCATCTCCCCGCATAGTTCCAGACTCTACCCAGAAGAGCAATACTTGGAATTCTCACACAACAAAGTGACGGAAGCTTCCTCATCCCCAACTGGGTTATCTCCTTGCCAGATAGATTTATCAATGAAATAGTCCCCCAAGAAGAACCATATGTTTTATCAGATCTACCAATGATCTCATCCCTAGCTGGGATATCCTTCCAAGAAGATCAGCCAGGGATCTCCACAACAGCGGGATCCGAATCCCGGACCGGTTTCTCTTTTGCATAATCATAGAATTTGCATCATATTTCCCCATAAAGCGTAGCATTCCGTCTAATACGGAGCATTACGGCAAAAATCAAACATTTGCATGATCACAAGTCAGGTTCGAACCAGTCACCTGTAAATACCATCAGTATTTCATCAGCAATATACAGAATACATCCCTTGCACATAAAAGCCAAAGCGTCCCCTTTGCACTCTCAAGCACAAATACATGTTCATATATACTCTTTCGACACTCGTCTGTGTCATATCATTCCCCTACAGATAAGCCATAACACCCTCTTTGCATTCCTGCATATATCCTCTTGGCACCCGTCCGTGTCACCACTCCCCAGCACAGTTGCTGAAACGCTTGTTATAATATACTCTTGTTGACACTCGTCCGTGTCATCCTATCCCCGCAGGTTGCCAGAATACCTTTTCCCCAGCAAGTTGAACACTCGTCCGTGTCTTGCTCATACTTCGCAATACTTGTTCACACTTATATAGATACTCGTCCGTATCTTGTATATACACTTATTTCCCACAGATTTGACACTCGTCCGTGTTCTTTGTTAACCAGTTGGTACTCGTCCGTACCATCATCTCTGAACATGTGTCAGCGTTTGTTTCTACCGATACTTGTCCGTATCATAGTCTTAAGGATGCTCGTCCGCATCTTTAATCTATACACAACATCAAACACTTATACCTTTTATTTCCTAAGCGTAAGCACTCGTACGTGTTTACCATTCCCCAGCAAATCGCCAACAAAACTACTTTTCTTCTATCCGACATTAGTCCTATGTCGTGATATTTTTGGCATCCGTACCCTGCCAGGTGATCGTCCCTCACCTTTGGATTACCGTCCCTCATCCTTTCCCTAGTGGAGTCCCCATTATTGGAACCCTTCTTTTCTATCCGACATTCGTCCTATGTCGTGATATTTAGCAGCCGTCCCCTGCTAGGTGATCGTCCTTCACCTTTTGATGATCGTCCTTCATCATTTTATCCAATGATCGTCCCCATCATTGATTTCGTTATCGGACATTCGTCCTATGTCGTGATAAACCCCGAGAGCAGCCGTACCCTGCTAGGTGATCGTCCTTCACCTCTTGATGATCGTCCTTCATCATGCTTATCCAATGGCCGTCCCCATCGTCGACCTTTTTCTATCCGACATTCGTCCTATGTCGTGATAAAGAGCAGCCGTCCCCTGCTAGGTGATCTTCCTTCACCATTGATGACCGTCACTCATCATTTATTTCATTTATTCTTTAAACCAATGGCCGTCCCCGTCGTTGTTTACATTACTTTGCAAACCTGATGGCCGTCCCCATCATTGCCTTTATTTTTAATCCCTAGAGCACCCTGTTTCTTTACTTGATGGCCGTCCCCATCATGATTTCTTTATTTCCCTAGCTTGTCGGCCGTCCCCGTCATTGCTTTATCCCCAGCAGTCGTCCTCTGCTCGATGGTCCTCCTCCATCGCCTGCATTTTAATCATACTATACTTTCTTTACAATTTATATCCCTTTTCTTCTTCTCCCCAGTGAGTGCTGTAAACACCCCAAATTTTCCCTCACTAAGTTCACACCAAGGCTTATGATCTTTCACATTTGCATTAGTTCAATCATATCATCTCATATTGCATTTTTTTCATTGCATTGGCTCAAATTCATCTGCATCTAGGGTTTGTAATCTGAGCAAACCAAAGGTCATCTGAGCCACTCCAAAGGTCTTAAATCATCTCAAGAGGGTCCATGTATGTTCAAGTATCATGTTATATCCTCCCAAGATCAAGGAATTCAGAAAATCACAAGAACTGAGAAAGGCATGGAAGCAGAGCCAAGCTTAACTGCACAGATGACCTAAAATTAGGGTTTTGGTTTCAGAGGCCATAACTCCAAATTTTTTGGTCATTCTTGTTTCTATTGGTCTCTATATGTTATAAGGATCCTACACACCAATTTTCATGAAGAAATTCAATGGGGAAGGCATCTGATCAATAGATAACTTCTTGAGCAAGTCAATGCAAAATCAGGGCATCTGAGGCCCCCAATCATCCAACCAAAGGGTCTTCTCCATCATTGTAGGTGTACATGATCTTTATTCAATCTTATAAGAGGTTATAAGTTCATAAAATTGAAGAATTTCAAGCCATTTGCAAAGTTGCCATTTTGGGAAAGTGACTTGTAATGCAAACTTTCCATTTTGGGAAAGTTTTTCAACCTCCTCTTTTTCAACCAAAATTGCTTCAAATGAAAAATTCTTGGTCATGAAAGTTGTAGATTGGATCATTCCCTTTTCAAAATTACAAGAACTTGATCTAAATCATCCTAGAACTCAAGTTATGGCTTTGCAAAGTTGGGAAAAATCACTAAATTTTCACTTATGCACCAAAGAGGGAAACTTGAAAAACTTATGCCAAGGCAAAATGTGACCTCTAATTGACTTCTAATCATCATACAAACATCACACATGACCTAAAACTCAGAATTTCCCAAATAATCATGCCATTCCATGCCTTGATCATCAAGTAATTCAAAAGGGGCCCAAACTTCATGGATTTGCAAAATGGCACAAATCTTGATATCCACTTGTGCCAGCTCCTCAAATCAGTTTCCATGGACCTCCCTAAAGCCAGCTGACTCGAGCCATACCTCTAAGCCAGCATGCCATGAGCCCATACCTCAAAGGACAACTTTCTTGACTTTATGCAATTTGAGCCATGCCAATCAAACTATTCCACAACAACTCTTCTGACCAATCACAGCTTCACATACATGCCTCAAGGATTACATTTCATAACTTCTTGGAACTCATATCATCACATACACTCAGTTCTCAAAAATAGGCCTCAAACTTGTCCTCTTCGAAACTCATAGCTCAGTCATCAAAACTCAAAACTTTTTCCACCATTCATTTCCACATTCACCACTGATCATTTCCCACCCTTCATTTTGCCTTGAAAGCCCCCAAATCAAAAACATGATTTTCATTTCCCTTGACCTGAGCTCCACTGAACTTCACATAGAGGCCATATAAACTCCAACCAAGCTTTGCAAACTCTTCAGGGGGATCATTGGGGTTGATTTGAAGCAAAGAACTGGCCAGAAAGCTCCAGGGTTGAAAGCTTCACTTCAGGTAGCCATGGAATTTATTTTTCCAGAACTCTTATTTTAAGTTTCTAAATGCTTAAGCTTGCTTCCCTGAACACACTGAACTTGGAATTTTTGAAAATGGTTGAGAAATAAGCCTGTATCGAAGCTCTGAAACTTTTCCAGATTTTATGTTTTGACCCATATCTTGAGTTGTACGTTATAGAAATTTGTTTTGATGCTTGATTTGTGTTCAGGGTGATTAGGAGATGTGATCTGGAGCTTTAGAGCTCTTGAATTTGCCTAGGGAGAAAGTTCAGTTTTTGACTAGCCGGAGAAGATGATCGGAACCACTGTTCCGGTCATCTGAAGGTGATTTGATTAGGGTTAGGGTTTAAGTGAGTTTAAATGTGAGCCATTGATTCCCTCTTCCCGAGCGCATCCAATGGTCCAGATCCCTTGATTAAGCCCTAATCCTTGATTAATTAGGTTAAACATAATTAGGAAAATTCAAAATCCCAGAAATGATCTGAGCCCTCCATTCACGCGCGCGTCAACTCCCTCCCTTTTTGTTTAAACGCTGGCCTTTGGATTGTTTGACTTTTTCATTAAATTCATTTATTTTCATATTTTTATCATTTGTTTTGCATAAATTATTTAAAATACATAGAAAATCCAAAAAAATATTTTCTTTCTGCATTTTTATTCTAAATAATTTTCTTAACATAAAAACAATTTTTATTTTATTTTTTACATTTTTAAACTATTTTAAAAATATTTTAATGTTTATTTTAATTGACTAATGAAGATTAATTAATTAAAATAGCATTTAGGTTTCCAAAAATCACCAAAAAATTCAGAGAACATTTCCAAACATTTAGAAACATTTACAAACTCACAACACAAATTTCATTTTGGTTTTGATCGTACTTTGGCAATTTTCATTTGAATTAGGGTTCTTTAATTTGAATATTTTTAACCCTAATTTCAAAAATTCATAACTTTTGATCCAAGTTGAGTTTGTGAATGGTTCTTTTTGCATTGTGTTATGCATTCTTTCAAGCATCTAAAGACATTTTTGTTTCATTTTTATAAGGCTTTTTCAATTTGTTTGGTATTTTCACTTTAGGGTCACCCTTAAAACCTTAGGAACTTAGAAAAATCATAAGTCCTTCTAGGTTAAGCTTCTGACCTTCCCCTTTGGGCAGTGAACTTGTATAGGTTTAGGGTCCCTTTGATTCCATTTTCAATTTTTTATCTCATGCTTTGCTTCTGATTTTGAGTTTTGCATCTCATGTTATACATAAACCCTAATTTGCATCTTCATTTGCATCCATCTCACATAAGCTTGCATACATGAACTTGCCATGACATTTTGTGCATCCACATGACATATAAGACATCTTAGGACATATTAGAATCATGCTTGATCATTGCATCACCCATTTGCCATGTTTTTGCTTTCATTTCTTGTCATATGCATTCATGAACTTCCATGCTTCTTATATGCTTCATTTGTATTCTCATCTCTTGTATGAACATTCATATCACTTGGCATGCTTTCATACCATCTCATAATGTCATTTGCATCATAAATATGCTTCTGGTTTTGGTTTGCATCCTTGCATACATTTCATTTTCATTTCATTTCATTTCCTTTTGCTAACTTTTCAGGTGGTAAGAACTTTGAGAAGTGAATTTGCCTTCACTTCCCACAATCTCTTCTCATCTCTTTTATGCATCCTTGCTGAATTTTACCTTTTTCTTAGAGTGAGCTTGCTCATTCATGCTCTCTATCCACTTTCTTTCTTCAAGCAACTTATCTTCTTAAGTGAAGTAAGTTGACTTGCTTCTTCTGCTTCTCCTCCTTCCATCTTTCTTTCTCCTTGGTGGCTTTTCTTGAAGATCTCTTGCAAGCCTCATAAACCCTAGGAATACCCAAGCATGATAACAATTAGGGTTTTGATTAGTCCCCCCATTAGTTTTACCTTTGTGTCATCTTTTGTGTCTCTCTTCTCATCTCATAATCAAAGACTAAACCTTTAAGGTTTTAAGGCTTTGTGATTAAGATTATGCCTACATCCTTCTCTTAGGATGGAGTGTATAACTTTAATCCTAAGTGTTAAACCCTTAATGTGTTTAAACCTCTTAATTAATCCATCTTAATAATCACGAAGACATTAAGCTTGTAACTTGGGCCTTGCATTAGGGTTCTAATTCTTCCTTAATTGGTTAAGAAGGACTAACCCTAGTGTTAATGGACAAGTCCCCCTCAAGTTGTCTTACAAACCATAAAATCCACTTCTTAATCTTACCATTAACTAAAATCCATTTAATAAAGGTTTTGTTTTGTCATGAGGTTAATCCCTAATCATGGATTAAGTTGAGGAGCCTTTCTCAGCTTAAATGTTCTCATCTATTATCCTTCTATTAGGATGGTGTAATGAGTCCATTAAATCTTTGATTATGGCTTAAACTCATTACTTAACACTAAACAAAACTCCAAATAACATCTAAATAATTGCAAGTAGGTTAATGATCTTAATCCTACATCATGGTGATTAAGTGTGAAGTGTTTACTTCATGCTTTAGGTATTCTCATTACCCCCTAATCAGAGGGAGGATGTGATGAGTTTACTAACCCTTGGTTTAGGCTTAAGCTCATTTTCTTATGACAAATACAAAAAGCAATAAAAGATTGAAAAATACAAAAACAAACAATAACCGTCTCTTCCGGGATTCTTTTCTCATCATCTTCACTCACAAACAAGAACTTGCTTCTTCCGTCTAATGCAAGACAGTTCACACCTGAGCCAGACAGGTCATACACTTGAGCATAGACAAGCAAGCAGTTCATCAGTCAATTTATCTTTCAGTCTCTTTGAGTCGAACTACGGTGTTCTAACTTCCTCATTGCACGAGAGGATACGTAGGCATAACTTAACAGTTATCGAACTAAAGTCTCTGTATATTCCCCCTCTTCCAGTTGTGTTCTTTAGGCCTCATAGTCTTGAGCTTCATATTCTTCCTCTGCACTAACACTCCTTTATTTCACTTCACATTTCTTTTGCACTGACACTTGCATTTCTTTTCCAGCTTTTGCATACAAAATAGCACTGACACTACCCCTTTAAACACAATCTTTCAAGCGTGGATCCCATCGAGTACGACGGACAATCTGGGTGCAAATACCTTCCCAGGTTGTAACTAACCCCCTTTCTCAGTTTCTCTGGTTCGCAACCGTCTTATCCATCTTTTCTTAGGTTTAATCAGCATTACCTTTCCTTCGGGATAAAAATGCCCAGCTGGCGACTCTTTTCAATTCATCCTTGTGTTCTTCTCTCTCTCCGACCGTTCGCGTCTGTACCCTATTTGACCAGGTGTCATTTGGTGGGAGCGACAGCTTGGCGACTCTGCTGGGGACCCTTATATTGCAACCAGGGCTTCTGGTTCCTTTTGTGGGTTCCTCCTAGCGCTTGTTTGATCTGTGTTTACTGGGGTGTTATGTGCTATGTGTGTTTATTTATTTTGCTTTATATATTGCTTTATGTACAACTTTATTTATTTGCTTTCTTTACAGTCTTATGCATATTTCATACTGTCATTTGCTGGATCTGGTTTGCTGTTTTGGTGGGTGGGGTTCCATTGAGAGTTTAAGGTCCTATACCTGGGACCTGAGTGTCACCTAGGCTAGAGTGGTTCATGTTCTTTCCCATTCCATTTAGGTCTGGTGCGGGAATATGAAACACGATTCAGATGTGGGTTTCTTCTTGAGAGCTCTGTGCTACAGATTTCATGTAGTTCTAGGGCTATCTGGGAAGCCTACTAAGTCTGGATAACCTTTTATTATGACCTTCAGAAACTGAGGTGAATTAGAGGAGGATATTTTATGGTTATTGTAAACACTGTACCTCCGGGTTAGAAGTGTTTACACTTCTCATAACTGATCCAAGTCTGAGTAACTTTGTTCTAGAACATTACCTGTGAGGGGGTTGGGCTGTTTACAGGTTTGCAGGAACCCTTGGCCACATCATACCCTGTTACTGTTTTGTTTAAGAATACTCCACTTTGGACAGTTCTTGTGATTAACCCTGGACATGTGACTCTTTATTTGAGTCCCCCACCCTGGTTACTGGATTTCTAAACCTTCATCCGGACCTTTGAACATACATGGGCCTTATATCAGGACAGATAATCAGATCCATCTCTTGATCACAAACCCTTGCATATCATTTGCATATATCATCATTGCATCATTTAACATTTGTTTATTTGCTTTTCATGGTATCCACCTCATTGTATCTTGGTTTTGGTTTTGACCCCTTCTTCTGCATAGAGCTCTGCTTCAGCTGTCCTCTTTAGCATCTGCTTCAGTTATCTCCATCACCACCAGCATCAACTTGTCAGGGATTTATTTCCAGCTTTAGTCTGTGATCTTCATCAGCACTTATCTTCAGCTTCTTCAGCATCACTCATGACTACTCCCAGGAAGAGCAACATATCCTACCACTTTTTTGAGCCTGTGTTGACTGGTATCAGGCAAGTCCAGTCACTTATCACACCTGACCACATCCCACTTTTTAGAGAGCACTATGGGGGTATCTTGGATATGGTTATGGACCTGGATCCTTCTCAGAGGAGCATGATTCACACATGCTTGCAGTTCTATGACCCACCACTGAGATGCTTCACCTTTCCAGACTTTCAGTTAGGGCCTCTGCTGGAAGATTTTTCTTTATTGATAGGAGTACCTATCAGAGGTGGAATCTCCTTCAACCCAGAGATGACTGCTCCCAGAAGTGAAGAGATAGCAAGAGCATTGTACTTGGAGCCTGCCCTTATTGAGCAAAGCATGACAACAAAAGCTGGGATTCCTGGTTTGCATCTGGACTTCTTGATTTCTCAGGCCATCCTGAAGGCTTCATTGGGAGAGTGGAGGGCAGTCTGTGCACTGTTAGCCCTCAGCTTATATGGGGCTATACTATTTGCAGATGAGCCTAAATTTGTCAGTAAGAATGCCATCCATTTGTTTCTTCTGAAGAACCCAGTGCCTACACTGCTGGGAGATTTTTACTATTCCATCCATCAGAGGAATGAAAAACAAAGGGGGAAGTTGGTCAGATGTTGTGCTCCTTTGTTCTATTCTTGGCTACTCAGACACCTGCCTAAATCAGATGCTTTCTTGAACCCACACCAACAGAAGAATTGGGCCAAGAGGTTCATTACCTTAACTTCAGATGATATCAGATGGTGCACTTAGAGCACCAAAGGCAAAGACATTATCACCAGTTGTGGACAGTACCCTAATGTGCCTCTAATAGGAGTAAAGGGTTGCATCAACTACAACCCCTTACTGTTTAAGAGACAATTGGGCTATGCATTAGTTCACCCTCCCAGAGGACAGGATTTAGCTGAGACCCTATATTGTGAAGTTCAACCTAATTCAGTTGTTGTCAGGCAAGCTGCTTGGGCTTGGGACAACATCCAGACAAAATGGGTAGCTATTCTTGGAAGATGTAACAATGTTGCTTCAACTCAGTACACAGACTGGTCCCGTATTAGAGCTCAGATTACCAGAATGCCTTTCACCTTGGAAGACATACCTGGATCATCTACAGTACAGCCTGCAACAACAGTTAGCCTGGAGGAGTTTCAAAAGTTGAAGGAAAGAAATGAGCAGTTATCTCAGGCCTTGAAGAAGACTCTTTGGGAAAGGAGTGATGGTCGTCTGGACATTGAGAGATTGGAAAAGCTCAGGATTGAGCATCTAACCAAAATTGAAAAGACAGAAGACTACATAAGGAAAGCAAGGGCTGGGGAACAGATATTGAAGAATGCTTGCAAGGAGGCCAAGATTCAGAAGGCTAGGGCTGAGAACTATATGGAAGAGAGTCAGGCTAGGTGGATCAGGATCACCGAAGCCCGTAGACAAGAAGAACAGAAGACTCAGGCCAAGATTAATCAGTTGGAAGCCAATGAAAAGAAGCAGCAAGAAGCTTTGTTGGCTGCACAGAAGGAGATATCAGAATTAAAGCTTAGAGCAGGGTTAAAGAGATCAAAGGACCAAGACAGGAATAAGAAGCTGACTACTGCCATTGCTACTAGGAACCTCCTCATTAGGACCATTACAGAGCACCCAGCTGGTCCGATGACTGAGGCACTCCTGAAGGAGGTCAGGGAAGATGAGTTTGGACTGGATGTCTGATTCTTTGCTTGTTGTTCTTTCCTTTTGATGTACTTTTCCTTTTGTACTTTTGACCCTCTACGGGCATGTATTGTAAAACAGACTATGTATGTTTCATCTTTTGTAATATATTTTAGTTTGTTTTCATTTGGGTTTTCTCTCAACAACATCAAGCATCTTCCTCGAGGTCTGAAAAGGTCAAAACCAAGAACCAAACCGGATATCTTAGAAAACAAATAAGCATACTGCATTGCATACTAACGTTTCCTTTGTTTTGTAGGTTTTGCCTATTATTTATTGTTTCTAACTTTGTTGTGACTTCAGGAAACATTGCTCGTCGCCGAGTGTTCCCTGTCAACCGCACACACCGATACCCAACTCGTAACAACCTTCCAGGAATTCAGATGGAGCAAGTACAGCATGACCTAACTGAGGTCAGAAATCTGATGGCCAATGAGAGAGTAGAGATGAGAAACCAGATGTCTCAATTCATGGCTGTCATGACTGGCTTAGCCCAGAGCCAAGAAAGACTGAGAGAATTGGTAGAAAGACAGACACCTGAGGAACCTCATCTTGGAACAGGGGGAACCAGCAACAATGAATGAGGGCAACCTCGTATTGACCCACCAGAGTATGGGCCCCATTTGATTCCAGATGTTAACATCCCGAGGAATGTTCAAAGTAATACTGCTGGGGGCAGAATCCTGCAGGAGGATCCCCAAGAAGAACAATTTACTGTTATTGGGGCTGGAGATGAGGTATATGATAGAAGATTGGATGAGATTGCTGAAAAATTAAGATCTTTGGAATCTCAGAATTCTTTGGGCTTCGACGTAATGGATATGGGACTGATAGATGGAGTGAGGATTCCCCACAAATTCAAACCCCCATGCTTTGAGAAGTATAATGGTACCTCCTGCCCGCGTACTCATCTGCAATCTTTCTTGGGAAGACTCAAGGCTTATACCATGGATGAGAAGTTATGGATGTTTTATTTTGAGGACATCCTGACTGGAGCTTCAAGAGAATGGTATTCGCACCTGACTAGGGCCACCATAAGGTGTTGGAAAGATTTAGCCGAAGCTTTCATCCGGCAATATCAGTACAATCTGGATATGGCTCCCAATAGAACTCTTCTAATGGGCATGTCTCAGTCTTCTAGAGAGAGCTTCCAGGATTACGCTCAGAGATGGAGACAGCTTGCTGCTGCTGTCCAACCACCCATGTCAGAAAGGGAAATGGCTGGCATGTTCATGAACACATTGCAAGGGAATTATATTGATAGGCTTGCTGCTTTCTCCTCTACCAGTTTTGCTGATATGGTTATAGCTGGTGAGAGAATTGAAAGTCTATTGAAGATAGGCAAAATCTCCGACAACGGTGCAAGTTCCTCCAGCAACCCCAGAAAACCCTTTGCAGGACCCCGGAGGACGGGTGAAACTAATGCCATCCATGCAGGCAGGGTCAGGCCCCAATATTCTCACAGGTCAGTAGCAGCTGTTACCATCCTAGCTCCAGTTCCACAATCCTCAACAACAACAACAACATCACTATCAGCAAACATCTCACTTTCCGCAACAGAGAACCTACAACAACAACAATAGCAACCAACAGCAGCGTCCCTTTCAACAGAGGCCATCTCAGGCAAATAGGGTGATTGACCCTATCCCTATGCCTTATGCTGCTTTATTGCCACAACTCTTGAATCTTAACTTGGTTGAGTTAAGGACGTTGGCACCACCAGATCCTCTCAATCTCCCAAAGAATTATGATGTCAACGTCAGGTGTGCCTTCCACTCCAACGCACCTGGTCACAATACTGAGAAATGAAGAGCATTGCAGATGAAGGTACAAGATCTAGTCGATTCTAAAGCTCTCAACTTTGCACCTCATCCGAACGTCAACAGAAATCATATGCCTAATCATGGTGGGCCTAGGATTAATGCTATTGAAGAGGACCAACCATCTACATTAATTGATAATGTTGCACAGATTCAAACACCACTAACTGAAGTCAAAATTCAACTTGTAAGATGCCAAGTGTTCCTAGGCTGTGGGGCCTGCTGTGAATTGTGTAAGACAGCTAGTAATGGTTGTGAGAAGCTAAGGATTGGCATAGATGGCCTTATCCAATATGGTATTTTGCAAATTACTTCAACAGCTCATGCAGCAACTCTTGTCTCCGCAACAATGGAATCTCCTACAACATCAACAGTTCTCCTACAACAGCAACAACAATCATTCCTACTGATTCATCAACATCACCAGCAATTACTCCGTCCATCATTTCAACAAGTCAAATTTCAACAATTGTTTCTTCTACAACATCAGCATCCATTTTACCAAAGGAATCTTCTACAACGCCAGCAAAAAGTAATGAAGATGTCTCAACAGTTACAATCTACTATGACCCGTCAAATGTTCCTCCCAACAACAATTTCCAACAAAAAATTGTGGCACCTCCTGCCAGACCTCCAGTCACAATATACTATGATCCTAACACCATTACAGTTCCTTCCTCTGCAGCAATCAGCCCAGTTACCATTACGGTACCGGGGCCTGTTCCTTATGAAAGCAATAATGCCATACCTTGGCACTACGACTCTGATCTTTACTGCAATGGGAAGAAGATCACCTTGGATTCATCAACCTATTCACCACAAATTGATAATGTTGGGGGAGGCGGAGGCTTCACCAGAAGCGGACGCCTTTTTGCCTCACAAACACAAAGACCTAATGCTGAAGCAGAAGCTGCTGCTAAGGCAAAAGGAAAGAATGTGGTATCTGAAGAGCCATCTGCCAAAGAGACTCAGAAGACATCTTTTGAACAAGATGTAGACGAGTTCATGAGAATAATAAAAAGAAGTGATTACAAGGTGGTGGACCAGCTTCACCAAACACCCTCCAAAATCTCCATATTATAACTGTTAATGTGTTCCGAAGCTCACAGGAATGCATTATTGAAGGTCCTGCACGCAGCATACGTGCCAGAGGAGATTACTGTTAATCAGTTAGAGACCGTGGTTGC
Organism: Lathyrus aphaca; assembly: GCA_963966055.1. Lineage (NCBI taxonomy): Eukaryota > Viridiplantae > Streptophyta > Magnoliopsida > Fabales > Fabaceae > Lathyrus > Lathyrus aphaca. Next base: position 278,597,595 of record OZ014521.1, read on the forward strand.
AAATGTCAATACCAGTCATGGACTGGGCTTTACAAATGCTGATTTAACAACGGAGGGGCGCAACCATAACAAGGCTTTACATATCACCTTGGAATGCGAAGGTGTTGTTCTGTCTCATGTGTTGGTGGACACGGGGTCTTCCCTCAATGTCCTACCAAAGAAAGCCTTAGTGAAGCTGGAGTATGATGGCTTGGCATTGCGCCCGAGTAATTTGGTGGTGAGAGCATTTGATGGCTCTAAAAGATCAGTGCTTGGGGAGATTGATCTGCCTGTGTTGATTGGCCCACAGACCTTCAAAACTACCTTCTTTGTGATGGACATACAACCGGCCTACATCTGTCTGTTGGGTAGACCCTGGATCCATGCCGCTGGCGCTGTTACGTCTACCCTTCACCAGAAGTTAAAATTCGAGTGGGAAGGCCAAATCATCACCATCTGTGGGGAGGAGGATATTTTTGTTAGCCAGCTGGCTACGTATAAGTACATAGAAATGGATGGGGAGATCCATGAGACCATGAGTCAAGGATTTGAAGCCCTTAATATTAATGAAGCATCTTTTGTGTCTGGGACCTCCATCATATCATATCAACAGGCGCAGAAGGTTGTTGAGGAGGGTACCGCTCAAGGCTGGGGCAAGCTGCTGCCAGTTGAGAAGAAAGAAGACCGATTCGGGTTGGGTTACAGACCAACTCGACAAGATCAACCAGGGGCTGCAATGGAGCCCAAGTTTGTCAGTGGGGGGATGCTCACCCCGGATGCTGTGAATAGTTTGGAATATGAGTCAGAAGACGAGCACAACCTGGAAAACTGGATACGTCCAAGGATCCCGGGGAACCAAGTCTCAAACTGGTCTTCCCAGGAAATTATAAGGGTTACTCCTGCAGAGTAATTATTATTTCCTGTCTTTAAGCATGCATCAAGTCCTGCATCATGCCCAAGATGTCAGGGCTCATTTTGTAATCGGGCCATCTTGTATTTTGTGCAAACGATCAATTAATGAATATCAGGACATCTTTTGCAAATAAGTCTTTTCTTTTTACGCTCACTGTTTTTCATTTTTCATTTTTTGTACAAAAATAAAATGGCAATGTTTTTCAAAATAATAACTTCATTTTTCACTTTTTTCTAAACAAGATAAAACTGATCACTAAAACGAACCAATCTCAACCCTTGCAGAGAGTGCCCTCTAGACTACACCGACAACTACACCGCTATGACTTCGTATGACTTTGATAATCTGATTAATCAAGTCGATGAAGTGGTTGAAGAAGATTATGAGCTACCCGAAGAACTAGCCAAGTTGTTAAGACAAGAGGAAAAGGTTATTACCCCTCATCAGGAGGAAGTTGAGACGGTTAATCTTGGTACGGAAGAAGATTTGAAAGAAGTGAAAATCGGGGCCCGCCTGCAAGATTCAGTGAAAGAGCAACTTATTAACATACTTCAGGAGTATGTGGATGTTTTTGCTTAGTCTTATCAGGATATGTCAGGTATGGATACCAACATTGTCATGCACAAGCTACCTCTAAAGGAAGGCTGTCCGCCAGTAAAACAGAAGTTGCGTCGTACTCGCCCGGATATGGCAATGAAGATAAAAGAAGAGGTACAAAAACAGTGGGACGCCGGTTTCCTTGCTGTGACTAGTTACCCGCCGTGGGTTGCTAACATTGTACCTGTGCCTAAGAAGGATGGAAAAGTGAGGATGTGTGTGGATTACCGAGATCTGAACAGAGCCAGCCCGAAAGATGACTTCCCATTACCTCACATTAATGTATTGGTCAACAATACGGCTCAATTCTCGGTGTTCTCCTTCATGGATGGATTTTCAGAATATAATCAGATCAAGATGTCACCTGAAGACATGGAGAAGACAACTTTTATCACACCCTGGGGCACATTATGTTATAAGGTAATGCTATTTGGACTGAAGAATGCTGGTGCCACTTATCAACGGGCTATGGTAACATTATTCCATGACATGATCCACAAAGAAATTGAATGTTATGTGGATGACATGATTGCCAAGTCCCTCACAGAAGAAGACCACCTGGTGAACCTGTTGAAGCTATTCAAGCGTCTGAGGAAGTACCAATTGAAGCTGAACCCCAACAAATGCACATTCGGGGTGCGATCCGGTAAGCTGCTGGGATTCATTGTAAGTGAAAAAGGGATTGAAGTTGACCCTGATAAAGTCAAAGCCATTCAAGAAATGCCTGCACCAAAAACTGAAAAAGAAGTTCGGGGGTTCCTAGGTAGATTGAACTACATTTCAAGGTTCATATCTCACCTTACTGCAACCTGTGAGCCCTTGTTCAAGTTGTTGAGAAAAGAACAAACGGTCAGGTGGAATGAAGACTGCCAAAGGGCTTTTGACAAAATCAAGGAATACTTACAAGAGCCTCCAATCCTTATGCCTCCAGTTGAAGGAAGACCTCTAATAATGTACTTGACAGTATTAGAAGAGTCAATGGGGTGTGTGCTGGGACAACATGACGAGTCTGGTCGAAAAGAGTATGCAATATACTACCTAAGCAAAAAGTTTACCGACTGTGAACAACGTTATTCACTGCTCGAGAAAAATTGCTGTGCTTTAGCGTGGGCTGCTCGCCGACTAAGGCAGTATATGTTGACCCACACTACATTATTGATCTCAAAGATGGACCCAGTCAAGTATATATTTGAGAAGCCAACACTTACCGGACGGGTTGCAAGATGGCAAATGACCCTCACAGAATATGACATTCAGTACACATCTCAAAAAGCCATCAAAGGCATTGTATTGTCCGATTATCTTGCTGAGCAACCCATTGATGATTACCAGCCTATGAGATTTGACTTCCCTGATGAAGACATCATATTCATAAAAGCAAAAGATCATGAAGAGCCTATTCATACTGAAGGGCCTGACCCAGAAGAAGAATGGACTATGATGTTTGATGGGGCTGTTAATATTAATGGTCGTGGTGTTGGTGCAATGCTCATTACACCTAAAGGAGTTCACATGCCTTTCTCGGAAAAACTAACCTTTAACTGCACTAACAATGAAGTTGAATACGAAGCTTGCATCATGGGTCTTGAGGAAGCCATTGACCTCAGGATCAAGACTTTAACTGTATTCGGAGATTCAGCTTTGGTAATCAATCAAACCAACAGCAAATGGTACACTCACCAGGAGCATCTGATTCCGTACCGGGATTATACGAGGAGATTACTCACATTCTTCACTATAGTCAAACTTGAGTATATCCCTCGAGATGAAAATCAGTTTGTAGATGCTCTGGCTACCATTTCATCCATGATCAAAGTTCAAGCTGCCAACTTTGTGCCTCGAATTTCAGTATCCAGACTTGATAGACTAGCATACATATTCTCTGCAGACCTTGCTAAAGATGATAAGCCTTGGTTCTATGACATCAAATGCTTCTTGAAGGATCAAACATACCCACCTGGGGCATCATCCAATGACAAGAAGACATTAAGAAGGCTAGCTGGTAGTTTCCTCCTGAATGATGATGGTTCCTTGTACAAAAGAAACTTTGATATGGTACTTCTCAGATGTGTTGATAAGACAGAGGCAGACTTATTAATGCATGAGGTGCACGAAGGATCTTTTGGTACCCATGCTGGAGGGCATGCAATGGCTAAAAAGTTGTTAAGATCAGGCTATTACTGGATCACAATGGATGCAGACTGTTGTGCTTATGCCAGGAAGTGTCATAAATGCCATATTTATGCAGATAAGGTGCATGTGCCTCCAAATCCTTTGAATGTGATGCCTTCACCTTGGCCCTTTGCCATGTGGGGCATTGATATGATTGGGAAGATTGAGTCGACTGCTTCAAATGGTCACATATTCATCCTGGTAGCCATTGACTATTTTACCAAGTGGGTTGAAGCAGCTTCATAGGCAAAACTAAGGGAAAATAAATAAAAAAATGTACACCCGCTGAGTTGAAAAACCGCATTGGACAGCTCAGGCAAGAATGGGTATCCCGGTGGATTGAAAACCCGAAAGGGCGATCCACGCAAAATAAGGGAATAAGCGAACAACTGCATTCTGAATTCGTCTGTATCACTTATAACATGGAAAACTTCGAAAGGTTAAAGCATCCGTTAGAATCAGCCTTCTTCAGAAAGCAAGATGAGAAGAACGTCAATGTCATACGAGTCATAGCAAAAAGGAAGCACACGGAAGCGTCATCAACATTTCCAGCACCTTTTTGTTTCTCAATTTGTAACAATCTCCTTATTTTAGGGGATTTGTTTCTTTTACTGTACTTGCCAATTCAGGGCACGCAAATTAATAAAACCAGATTTTTAGTCACATTTCGTCTCGTACATTTTATTTTTATTTGCAAAAATGTCCGATGTCCTTAAGATATTGATTGCATAAATACAGATGCGTCTTTTCTAAATTACATGCTTACAGGAAATATATTTGCTCCCGGGAGTGTCTAAACTCCTATGACGGAACCCAGTAATGGATACCTCGGGATACTTGTGTGTATCTTTGTCATAACAGGATTGCAGGTGTTCAAAGCGCAACATGGGGCATGAAAACTTCCCCCCTGCAAGCTACCGACTCATTATTTCCTAAGCACATCTTCCAAACAACATCAGAGATGCTTTCTCCCCATCAGAGTTGCCCGACATCACTTTTCCAGCACATCTTCCAAACAACATCAGAGATGCTTTCTCCCCATCAGAGTTGTCGGGCATCACTTTTCCAGCACATCTGTCAAAACAGCATCAGAAAGGGCCCATTTCCCCAACTGAGTTCATCATCCTTGGCAGGATCCCCACAGAAATCCCTAGGAAGGTCATTCGGTGATCATTCCTCCCCAGCCAAGTGCTAGACAGGGGACCATCTCCCCGCAGAGCTCCAGCCTCTATCCAGAAGAGCAATGTCTAAAGATCGCACAACAAAGTGACGAAAGCTTCCACAGACTCTAGCTAGGCTCCTCATCACCAAGGATAGGTATATCAATGACTTATTTCCCCGAGCAGAATCATATATGTTAGATCTACTAATGATCTCATCCCCAGCTGGGATATTCTCTCAAAGCAGATCAACCAGAGATCTTCACAGCAACGGGATCCGAATCCCGGATCGGTATCTTTTGCATAATCATAGCATTCGCATCATATTTACCCTCAGAGCGTAGCATTCCGTCTAATACGGAGCATTACGGCAAAAATCAAACATATTGCATAATCACAAGCCATGTTTTGAATCAGTCACCTGTGCAGACCAACATTCCATCAGCAAAGTATATAATCTTACAGTCCCCGCAGAATGCAAAAGCATCCCTTTGCACTCTCAAATACAGATACAGGCTCCTTTTGGCACTCGTCTGTGTCATTATTCCCCAGCAAAGTTACCCAAACACTTATAATACACTCCTTCTGACACTCATCCGTGTCATCTTATCCCCACAGATCGTCAGAATATCTTTTATACTTATGAGTTCATGACTTATACATTCTCTCTTTGACACTCGTGCGTGTCACTCTCCCCAACATATTGAACACTCGTCTGTGTCTCACCCATGCTTACTTCTCACTCATACAGATCCTCGTCCGTATCTTGTATACACCACTTATCTTTTCCCAGATTCAACACTCGTCCGTGTTCTTTGTTAACCAGTTGGTACTCGTCCGTATCATCATCTCTGAACATGCGTCAACGTTTGTTTCTACTGATACTCGTCCATATCATAGTCTTAAGGATGCTCGTCCGCATCTTTAATCTATACACGGTGTCAAACACTTATAGCTTTCGTTTCTTGAATGTAGACACTCGTCCATGTTTACCATTCCTCAGTAGAACGATTTTTCTCCTATCTGACATTCGTCCTATGTCATGATACTTTCGGAAGCCGTACCCTGCCAGGTGATCGTCCTTCACCTTTTTGATGATCGTCCTTCATCATTCCCCCAGTGGAGTCTCCATTATTGGAACCCTTTCCTATCCGACATTCGTCCTATGTCGTGATATTTTAGCAGTCGTCCCCTGCTAGGTGATCGTCCTTCACCTTTTTGATGATCGTCCTTCATCATTTTATCGGATGGCCGTCCCCATCGTTGATCTTGTTATCTGACATTCGTCCTATGTCATGATAAACCCCGAGAGCAGCCGTACCCTGCTAGGTGATTGTCCTTAACCTCTTGATGATCTTCCTTCATCATGCTTATCCGATGGCCGTCCCCATCGTCGACCTTTTCTATCCTACATTCGTCCTATGTCGTAATACTTTCGGCAACCGTACCTTGCCGGGTGATCGTCCTTCACCAATAGATGACCGTCCCTCATCTTATCCCCAACAAAATAGCCGTCCCCTGCTAGGTGATCGTCCTTCACTTTTGATTTCATTTATTTTATTAACCCGGTGGTCGTTCCCCTATGTTGTTTACCCTTTACTTTATGAACCTGATGGCCATCCCCATCATGATACCTCCATATCCCCAGCATGCCGGCCGTCCCCGTCATTGCTTTATCCCCAACAGTTGTCCTATGCTCGGCGGTCGTCCTCCGTCGCCCGCACTTTATAATCATACTTTACTTCCTTTCACAATCTATATCCCTTTTCTTCTTCACCCCGTGAGTGCAAATTTCGGATTGTCTTTGGTATTCAACCACAAGTTATCTTATTTGTATGATAAGCCGTCGCTTACATCCTACACAGCTAACTCATGTTTGAATAGGGCCAGCTGTAAACACCCCAAATTTGCCCTCACTAAGTTCACACCATGGCTTGTGATCTTTCACATTTGCATTAGTTCAATCATATCATCTCATATTGCATTTTTTTCACTGCATTGGCTCAAATTCATCTGCATCTAGGGTTTGTAATCTGAGCAAACCAAGGGTCATCTGAGCCAATCCAAAGGTTTTCAATCATCCCAAGAGGGTCCATGTATGTTCAAATATCATGTTATATCCTCCCAAGATCAAGGAAGTCATAAAATCACAAGAACTGAGAAAGGCATGAAAGCAGAGCCAAGCTTAACTGCACAAATGACCTAAAATTAGGGTTTTGGTTTCAGAGGCCATAACCAATTTTTTTTGGTCATTCTTGTTTCTATTGGTCTCTATATGTTATAAGGATCCTACACACCAATTTTCATGAAGCAATTCAATGGGGAAGGCATCTGATCAATAGATGACTTCTTGAGCAAGTCAGTGCAAAATCAGGGCATCTGAGGCCCCTAATCATCCAACCAAAGGGTCTTCTCCATCATTTTAGGTGTACATGATCTTTATTCAATCTTATAAGAGGTTAGGAGTTCACAAAATTGAAGAATTTCAAGCCATTTTCAAAGTTGCCATTTTGGGAAAGTGACTTGTAATGCAAACTTTCCATTTTGGGAAAGTTTTTCAACCTCCTCTTTTTCAACCAAAATTGCTTCAAATGAAAAATTATTGGTCATGAAAGTTGTAGATTGGATCACTCGCTTTTCAAAAAGTACAAGAACTTGATCTAATTCATCCTAGAACTCAAGTTATGGCTTTGCAAAGTTGGGAAAAATCACTAAATTTTCACTTATGCACCAAAGAGGGAAACTTGCAAAAACTTATGCCAAGGAAAAATGTGACCTCTAATTGACTTCTAATCATCATACAAACATCACACATGACCTAAAACTCAGAATTGCCCAAATAATCATGCCATTCCATGTCTTGTTCATCAAGTAATTCAAAAAGGGCCCAAACTTCATGGATTTGCAAAATGGCACAAATCTTGATATCCACTTGTGCCAGCTCCTCAAATCAGTTTCCATTGACCTCCCTAAAGCCAGCTGACTCGAGCCATACCTCTAAGCCAGCCTTCCATGAGCCCATACCTCAAAGGACAACTTTCTTGACTTTATGCAATTTGAGCCATGCCAATCAAACTATTCCATAACAACTCTTCTGACCAATCACAGCTTCACATACATGCCTCAAGGATTACATTTCATAATGTCTTGGAACTCAGATAATCACATAAACTCAGTTCTCAAAAATTGGCCTCAAACTTGTCCTCTTCGAAACTCATAGCTCAGTCATCAAAACTCAAAACTTTTTCCACCATTCATCTCCACATTCACCACTGATCATTTCCCACCCTTCATTTTGCCTTGAAAGCCCCCAAATAAAAACACGATTTTCATTTCCCTTGACCTGAGCTCCACTGAACATCACATAGAGGGCATATAAACTCCAACCAAGCTTTGCAAACTCTTCAGGGGGATCAATAGGGTTGATTTGAAGCAAAGAACTGGCCATAAAGCTCCAGGGTTGAAAGCTTCACTTCAGGTAGCCATGGAATTTATTTTTCCAGAACTCTTGTTTTAAGTTTCTAAATGCTTAAGCTTGCTTCCCTGAACACACTGAACTTGGAAGTTTTGAAAATGGTTGAGAAATAAGCCTGTATCGAAGCTCTGAAACTTTTCCATATTTTATGTTTTGACCCATATCTTGAGTTGTACGTTATAGAAATTTGTTTTGATGCTTGATTCGTGTTCAGGGTGATTAGGAGATGTGATCTGGAGCTTTAGAACTCTTGAATTTGCCTAGGGAGAAAGTTCATTTTTTGACTCGCCGGAGAAGATGACCGGAACCACTGTTCCGGTCATCTGAAGGTGATTTGAATAGGGTTAGGGTTTAAGTGAGTTTGAATGTGAGCCGTTGATTCCCTCTTCCCGCGCGCATCCAATGGTCCATATCCCTTTATTAAGCCCTAATCCTTGATTAATTAGGTTAAACATAATTAGGAAAATTCAAAATCCCAGAAATGATCGGAGCCCTCCATTCACGCGTGCGTCAACTCCCTCCCTTTTTGTTTAAACGCTGGCCTTTGGATTGTTTGACTTTTTCATTAAATTCATTTATTTTCATATTTTTATCATTTGTTTTGCATAAATTATTTAAAATACATAGAAAATCCAAAAAAATATTTTCTTTCTGCATTTTTATTCTAAATAATTTTCTTAACATAAAAACAATTTTTATTTTATTTTCTACATTTTTAAACTATTTTAAAAATATTTTAATGTTTATTTTAATTGACTAATGAAGATTAATTAATTAAAATAGCATTTAGGTTTCCAAAAATCACCAAAAAATTCAGAGAACATTTCCAAACATTTAGAAACATTTACAAACTCACAACACAAATTTCATTTTGGTTTTGATCGTACTTTGGCAATTTTCATTTGAATTAGGGTTCTTTAATTTGAATATTTTTAACCCTAATTTCAAAAATTCATAACTTTTGATCCAAGTTGAGTTTGTGAATGGTTCTTTTTGCATTGTGTTATGCATTCTTTCAAGCATCTAAAGACATTTTTGTTTCATTTTTATAAGGCTTTTTCAATTTGTTTGGTATTTTCACTTTAGGGTCACCCTTAAAACCTTAGGAACTTAGAAAAATCATAAGTCCTTCTAGGTTAAGCTTCTGACCTTCCCCTTTGGGCAGTGAACTTGTATAGGTTTAGGGTCCCTTTGATTCCATTTTCAATTTTTTATCTCATGCTTTGCTTCTGATTTTGAGTTTTGCATCTCATGTTGTACATAAACCCTAATTTGCATCTTCATTTGCATCCATCTCACATAAGCTTGCATACATGAACTTGCCATGACATTTTGTGCATCCACATGACATATAAGACATCTTAGGACATATTAGAATCATGCTTGATCATTGCATCACCCATTTGCCATGTTTTTGCTTTCATTTCTTGTCATATGCATTCATGAACTTCCATGCTTCTTATATGCTTCATTTGTATTCTCATCTCTTGTATGAACATTCATATCACTTGGCATGCTTTCATACCATCTCATAATGTCATTTTCATCATAAATATGCTTCTGGTTTTGGTTTGAATCCTTGCATACATTTCATTTTCATATCATTTCATTTCCTTTTGCTAACTTTTCAGGTGGTAAGAACTTTGAGAAGTGAATTTGTCTTCACTTCTCACAATCTCTTCTCATCTCTTTTATGCATCCTTGTTGCATTTTACCTTTGTCTTAGAGTGAGCTTTCTCATTCATTCTCTCTATCCACTTTATTTCTTCAAGCAATTTATCTTTTTAAGTGAAGTAAGTTGACTTGCTTCTTCTGCTTCTCCTCCTTCCATCTTTCTTTCTCCTTGGTGGCTTTTCTTGAAGATCTCTTGCAAGCCTTATAAACCCTAGTGTCGCTCCTGATAAATGGGACTGGCCCAGATAAAGGTACAGACGCGAACGGTCGGCGAGAGGGATAATGAGAACACACAGCAGTGAATTCACTGGAGATGAATAGAGTCGCCAGCTAGGCATTTTTATCCCGGAGGAAAGGTAATGCTGCATAGACCTAGAAAGATATGGATAAGACGGTTGCGAACCAGAGAGACTGAGAAAGGGGGTTGGTTATAACCTGGGAAGGTATTAGCACCCAGATTGTCCGTCGTACTCGACGGGATCCACGCTTAAAAGATTTGTGTTTTAAAGGGGTAGTGTCAATGCAATCTGTGTATAAAAGAGCTGGAAAAGGATGTACAGGTGTCAGTGTAAGAGAAGTGTGAAGTGCAGAGTATGATATATACAGTGTTAGTGTAAGGAGAGAGTATGCTCATGATCATGAGGCTAAAAGGATGAAGCTAGAAGGAGGGGGAATATACAGAGACTTTTGTTCGATAACTGTTAAGTTATGCCTACGTATCCTCTCGTGCAATGAGGAAGTCAGAACACCGTAGTTCGACCCAAAGAGACTGAAAGGTGAATTGACTGATGAACTGCTTGCTTGTCAATGCTCAAGTGTATGATCTGTCTGGCACAGATGAAAACTGTCTTGCATTAGACGGAAGAAGCAAGTTCTCGTTTGTGAGTGAATGAGATGAGAAAAGAATCCCGGAGGAGACGATTATTGTTTGTTTTTGAGTTTTCAGTCTTTTATTGCTTTTGAAAGTTTTTCATAAGTTAATGAGCTTAAGCCTAAACCAATGGATTTAGTAAACTCATCACATCTTCCCTCTGATTAGGGGTAATGAGAATTACCTTAAGTGTGAAGTCAGATTCTCACACTTAATCACCTTTGATGCAGGATTGAGATCATTAACCTACTTGTGATTATTTAGATGTTTTTGGTGTTTTTTTGTTTAGTGTTAAGTAATGAGGTTAAGCCATAATCAGGGATTAAACAGTCTCATTACACCATCCTAATAGAAGGATAATAGATGAGAATGTTTAAGCTGAGGAAAGCTCCTCAACTTAATCCATGATTAGGGATTAAGCTCATGACAACACAAGCCTTTGGTTAAGTGGATTTTATTTAATGGTATGATGATGAAGTGAGTTTTATGATTTGTAAGGCAACTTGAGGGGGACTTGTCCATTAACACTAGGGTTAGTCCTTCTTAACCAGTTAAGGAAGAATTAGAACCCTAATGCAAGGCCCAAGTTACAAGTATGATGTCTTGATACTTATTAAGTGAATTGATTAAGAGATTTAAACACATTAAGGGTTTAACACTTAGGATTAAAGTTATACACTCCATCCTAAGAGGAGGATGCAGGCATAAGCTTAATCACAAAGCCTTAAAGCCTTTAGGGTTTAGTCCCTGATTATGAGGTGAGAAGAGAAGACTCAAAGAGACACAAAGGTAAGACTAAGAGGGGAGACTAATCAAAACCCTAATCATTGTCATGCTTGGTTGTTCCTAAGGTTTGTGAGGTTTGCAAGAACAATCTTCAATGGAACCACCAGGAAGTAGATGAAAGGATCAAGAGAAGCAAAGTGACTTGCTTCATTCAAGAAGTCAAGTCACTTGGAGAAAGAAAGTGGGAAGAGGAAGAATGAGCAAGCTCAAACTCAAACACAAACAAAAATGCAGCAATGGATGCAAGAGAGTGATGAAGAGAAAGTTATGAGAAGTGAAGGCAAATTCACTTCTCATAGTCACTTACCACCTGAAAGGGTTAGAAAAAGGAATGCAATGCAATGCAAAATGGGATGGGATGACATGATGAGAAACAAAACCAGAAGCATATACATGATGCTAATGATGCTATGAGATGCTACAAACATGAGGCAGCACATGGAGATGATCATACAAGTTCATGAATGCAAATGGAACAAGTTAGGAACCATGAACATACATGAAAAGTTATGAAGTGCACATGGCATACAACATGACAAATACATGATGCAATGATCAAACATGCTTTCAATGTGTCTTATGATGTCAAATGAATCAAATGTATGCTTGAAAGGTCATGGCAAGTCATGTTATGCAAGAGAATGCAAGATGGATGCATATGAAAGCCCAAATTAGGGTTTATGAACAATGCATCAAACAAAAATCAAAATCAGAAGCAAACAACATTATAAAAAAATTGAAAATGCCACACAAAGGACCCCTAATCCTATACTAAACCAATGCCCAAAGGAGAGGTTTCAACTCCTAACCAATTTCAAGTTATGATTTTCCTAAGTTTTCTAGGGTTTTAGGGTTTCCAAACAAAAGAAATGTCAAACAAATTGAAAATGAAAGATCAAATCATGGCCATTTAATCTCACAAACTACATGCTAAACACAATGCAATGCAAAAAGAATCAATGTCCAACTCTTCATGGATAGGCAGAAATGATTTTTTGAACTTTGAATCAAAATAATGCACAAAAATGATTTTAATTCAATGAGAAATTCTTAAAATGCATCAAGATCAAAAAATAAATTTGGTTTGAAGATTGGACAATGTTTCTAAATGTCTTAGAACATTTCATGAATTTTTTTGTGATTTTTAAATACCTAAAAGTATTTTTAATAAATTAATTTCCATTAATCAATTAAAAATAAACTTTTAAATATTTTAAAATACTTTTTAAATGCTAAAAATGAAAATAAAAATATTTTTGTGTCTTAAAAATTAATGAAACTTTTGACAAAAAGTTTCATAATTTTTAAACAATTTTTACTATTTTAAATAAATTATGCAAATTAAATGAATTAAATATGAAAATAAAATGAAAAAAGACTGAAGTCAACTGAAAGGAGGGCCAGGATTGAATCTGGGGAAGGAAACATTGACTGCGCGCCAGATCTAGTGGTCCACATTCAAACTGAGTTAATCTGAATTAATTAACTAAATTAAACCTAATTAGAATTAATGACATGATCTGAGCCATTGGATGCGCGCGGGAAAAGACTCAGTCAACTCATCCAACGCCTGAAATTCAAACTGGGAGCCCTAACCCTAATCACATATTAATGACTTTCAGGTGGCCAGAGAAGACTTCCGGTCGTCTTCTCCGGCCAGCACCCTCCCTGAAAATTGCTAACTTTCACCCTAGCTCACTAAAACCTAATTTTCTTGCCCAGAAACCACCCCCAAACATCATAGAGCAAGAATCAACAGCGAAACTCAATTATTTTACACAACAAAGCTGAATCGAAGCAAAAGGGGTTTAGGTCAAAAAATTTCAGGAACACCATACATGCTCAAAACTCAATGATTTTCGAAACCAAACATATCATCATGATCAGTGGAACATAGAGAACCAATTAAGAACTTAAAAATGAGCTCCTGGAAAAAAAGTTCATGAAGCTCACCTGAACTGGAGCTTTGATCTTTGGCACTTTCTGGCTAGTTTCCTGCTTGCAATCTACCCCACTTGACCTCCTAAGAAGCTTTCAATGCTTGGAAAGGGTTTGTGGTGGCTGGTTTGAAGGTTTGAGCAGGTTCTGTTCAGGATGGTGTAAGAATCGTGTTTCTGATTCTTTGAGCTTTGGGATGTTTTGAGGGGTGCTTAGTGACCAGGGAGGGATGTTGAAAAGTTTTATGAAGTTTGCTTATGTGTTTGTGAGCTGTGGAGAGAGATTCGAAGGGTTTTGCTTTTGGGGGTGAGTTTGTGAATGTCTTGCTATGGCTTGCTTCAGGCTTGCTTGTTGTGTCTAATGGCCAGCATTTGATCCACATAAACAAAGCTTATTGGTCAGTTGATGTGACTTGGCCTGCTGTGATAGGTAAGTCACCTTTTGCAAAAAGTCCACTTTGTTGTAAGGAAAGCATGGGTTGAGCCCTAGGCTAGCACAAGTACATGGGCTGGCGCAGCATGGTGAGGGGAGAAGCTATGGCTGGTTCAGCATCCAAGACATCAAGTGGGTGAGATGTGATGATAGTTTTTGCAAGTTGCTTACTTTTGAAACTTCATGAAAGTCTCTTGCCTTGCCAACCATGAACATGTGATCTTTTGGTTCAAATCTGATTTTTAGGTCACATGTGATGTTTGTACATTGGTTTGATATGAACTAGAAGTTACAATTGCCTTGGTACAAAGTTCTTGCAAGTTTCTCACTTGGTGCACATCTTGAAAATTAATGATTTTTGCCAACTTTGTCACACCATAACTTTTGATCCAAAATGAATTAGGTCATGTTCTTGTACTTTTTGAAAAGGGAAAGATCATATCTACAACTTTCATGACCAAAGTTTTTCCATTTGAAGCATTTTTGGATCAAAAAGCAAGGCTTGAAAAATGGCATAAAATGACATATTCTTGAAAAGTCAACCATGCCCTAAAAAGTCAACTTTGCAAAAACTTGTAATTCTTGAATTTTGTGAACTTCAACCTTCTTCCATGATCAAATAAAGATCATATTCACTCAAAATGATGAGGATCACCCCTTGGTTGGGTCATTGGGGGCCTCAGATGCCCTGATTTTGCACTGACTTGCTTGAAAAGTCAACTCTTGATCAGATGACTTTCCCATGGAATTTCTTCATGAAAATTGATATGCATACTCCCTATACCATATAGAGACCAATGGAAACAAGAATGACCAAAAAGTTTAGAGTTATGGCCTCTGAAACCAAAACCCTAATTTTAGGTCAACTGTGCAGTCAAACTTGGCTCTGCATCCACACCAATCCCAGTTCTTGTGATCCTTTTGCATTTTTGACTTTGAGAGGATGTAATATGATATAAGAACACACATGGACCCCTTTGAAGTGATTGTTGACATTTGGAGTGGCTCAAGAAGCTCTTGGATTTCTCAGATCACAAACCCTAGGTGCAGATGACTTAGAAACTATGCAGTGAACCAAAAATGTAATATGAGGTGATATGATTGTGTTTATGCATATGAAATGATCACAAGCCATGGTGTGAATGGGTGAGGGAAAATTTGGGGTGTTTACAGCTTCCCCTATTCAAACATGAGTTAGCTGTGCAGGATGTAAGCAACGGCTTAACAGGCAAGCTAGATAACTTGTGGTTGAATACCAAAGACAGTCCAAAATTTGCACTCACAGAATGAAGAAGAAAAGGGATATAGATTGTAAAAGAAAATAAAGTATATTGTAAAGTGTGGGCGACAGAGAACGACCGTCGAGCAGAGGACGACTGCTGGGTAAATAGCAATGACGGGGACGGCCGACATGCTGGGGATAAAAGGTAAAGCCAAGATGGGGACGGCCGACTGGCTGGGAAAAAAAAGATTATGATGGGGACGGCCATCAAGATAAAGCTGTAAAATTTTCTGGGGATCAATGAAACATGACGGGGACGGCCATCAAGTTCATAAAGCAAGGTAACCGACGATGGGGACGGCCATCGGGCTAAAAGAAAAGGAAAAAGGGACCACGACGGGGACGGCCATCGGGTTAAAGAATAAATGGAATAAACAAATGATGGGGTACGGCCATCAAAGGTGAAGGACGATCACCTAGCAGGGAACGGGTGCTCTGTTGGGGAATAAAGAATTATGATGGGGACGACCATCAAAGGTGGAGGACGACCACCTGGCAGGGTACGGCTGCCGAAAATATCAACGATGGGGACGGCCATCGGATGAGCATGATGGAGGACGACCATCAAGAGGTGGAGGACGACCACCTAGCAGGGGACGGCTGCTCTCAGGGTTTATCATGACATAGGACGAACGCCAGATAACCAAAATCAACAATGGGGACGGCCATTGGATAAAATGATGAAGGACGATCATCAACGGGTGGAGGACGACCACCTAGCAGGGGACGGCTGCTAAAATCAACGATGGGGACGACCATCGGATGAGCATGATGGAGGACGACCATCAAGAGGTGGAGGACGACCACCTAGCAGGGTACGGCTGCTCCCAAGGTCTATCATAACACAGGACGAGTGTCAGATAAAAAGAAATTTGTTAGTTGGTGATGTACTGGGGAATAGTAAACACGGACGAGTATTTACATCCAAGAAACAGAAGGTATAAGTGTTTAGATGTTGTGTATAGATTAAAGATGCAGACGAGCATCCCTAAGAATACGATATGGACGAGTATCGGGTAGAAACAAATACTGACACGTGTTCAAAGATGATGATACGGACGAGTATCATCTGGTTAACAAAGAACACGGACGAGTGTTGAATCTGAGAGGACTCTTCTGGGGAAAAGTAGACACAGGCGAGTGTCTAAATTCGAGAAGACAAAAAGTGTTTGACACAGTATATGGATTAAAGATGCGGACGAGCATCCTTAAGACTATGATACGGACGAGTATCATGTAGAAACAAACTCTTGACGCATGTTCTGAGATGATGATACGGACGAGTACCATCTGGTTAACAAAGAACAAGGACCAATGCCGAATCTGTGGGGATATATGAGTATATACAAGATACAGACGAGTATCTGTATAGGTATGAGTGGTATGAGTATACATAGATTAGTGTTTATCTGCTGGGGGAGGTGACACGGACGAGTGTCAAAAGGAGAAGAGTATAATAATATCAACAAGTATATGGGTTGTAAAAGTGTAGGTGACTGCGTTGGAGAAATGACACGGACGGGTGTCAAGGAAATGTATATACAAGTAGGTGAGTGCAAAGATGATGTCTTTGGCTTTCTGCTGGTGATTTGACACGGACGGGTGTCAGGAAGTATCTGTAATATGGGTGGTTTTGTTTGTAAGGAGTGTTCAGGCGACTTTACTGGGGAGTGATGACACGGACGGGTGTCAAGGGAGTATATATTGGTGTTATGGATTGTGAGGCAGCTGCTTTTGCTAGGGACTTTGGTGGGGATTTCCCTGTACGTTGATGAACTGTCAATATTCACAAGTGTTGGTTCAAGACATGGCTTATGATTATGCTACATGTTGGATTTTTGCCGTAATGTTCCGTATTAAAACGGAATGCTACGCTTTGTGGGTGAATATGATGCGAATGCTATGATTGTGCAAAGATACCCAACCGGGATTCGGATCCCGTTGCCGCGAAAATCTTCGATCAATCCGTTTGAAGTAGACATCCCAGCTGGGGATGAGATCATGGGTAGATCTGATGATATGATATCTGCTTGGGGATTCGGGCCATTGATAGACCTACCCTTTATAAATGAGAGACCCAGCTGGGGTTTGTAGAAGCTTTCTTCACTCTGTTGTGATCTTCTATGTGCTGCTCTTCTGGATGGAGGCTGGAGCTCTGTGGGGGGTGGTTCTCTGACTTGTACCCGACTGAGGGCGAGATGGCAACTCGGCTGGGGAGGAAAAGAGATCATTGAGAGACCTCCCTAGGGATTCCGTTGAAGAGGATCCTTGACTCAGCCGGGGATATAGGTGCCTTCTGTGATTCCTGGCAACTCTGATGGGGATGGCAACTCAGCTGGGGGAAGTCATGAGAGGCAACTCAGCTGGGGAGAGAGCACCTCGGGTGCTAAAATTGAGTGTTGATTTGCCAGCTTGCTGGGATGAAGCTTACATGCCCCAAGTTGCATTCTGGATACCTGCAATCCTGAAAAAGATAGAGAAACGCACAAGGTAATCCTGAGGTATCCCTTACTGGATTCCGTCATAGGAGTTTAGATACTTCTGAGAGTAAGCATATTTCCTGCAAGCATGTTTTTTATTTGAAGATAAACATCTGTATTCTTATGCAATCAGTTTTTTCTTTTAAGACATCAGACATTTTTTGCAAAATAAAAATGTACAAGACGAGACATGACTGAAAATCTGATTTTATTAATTCATATGCCCTGAATTGGCGAGATACAGTCAAAGAAACAAATCCCCTGAAATGAAGGGATCGTTATAAATCGAGAAACAAAATGCTGGCAGTGTTGATGACGCTTTAAGGAGCTTCCTCTTCACTATGACTCGTATGACATTTGACGTTCTTCTCATCTTGCTTTCTGAAGAATGGTGACTCTGATTGAAGCTTGACCCTTTCGAAGTTTACCCAGTAGTAAGCAATACAGACGAATTCAGAATGCAGTTGTTCGCTTATTCCCTTGTTTTGCATGGATCGCCCTTTCGGGTTTTCAATCCATCGGGATACCCATTTTTGCCTGAGCTGTCCAATGCGGCTTTTCAACTTAGCGGGTGTGCATTTTTTATTTATTTTCCCTTACTTTTGCCCGAGTCTTTTATTCTGTTTTTGACTCGCCGGGACGCCCTATTTTTGCCTGGACTTACATTCTGTTTTTATGTCCAGCGGGTCATTTTTATGCGAAGTATTTTTTAACTGCATCTGAATTCACAGGGGACGGGAAATCTTCACCATCCATGGTGCTGAGCATCAGTGCTCCACCAGAGAAAACTTTCTTTACCACAAATGGTCCTTCATAGTTTGGGGTCCACTTGCCCCTGTGGTCTGTATGAGGAGGGAGGATTCTCTTCAGTACAAGATCTCCTACTTGGTACTCTCGGTGCCTGACTTTCTGATCGAAGGCTTTCTTCATTCTCTTCTGATACAACTGTCCATGACAGATTGCAGCCAATCTTTTCTCTTCAATCAGACTCAGTTGTTCGTATCGGGACCGGACCCATTCGGCTTCGTTCAGCTTAACATCCATCAATACCCGTAGAGAGGGTAATTCAACTTCGACAGGTAGGACTGCTTCCATACCATACACAAGTTGATACGGTGTTGCCCCAGTGGATGTTCTGATTGACGTGCGGTACCCATGTAAGGCAAATGGTAGCATTTCATGCCAGTCTTTGTAGGTGACTACCATCTTTTGCACAATCTTCTTGATATTCTTGTTAGCCGCCTCAACAGCGCCATTCATCTTTGGCCTGTAAGGAGAAGAATTGTGATGTTGAATTTTGAAGTCCCGGCACAGCTCTGCCATCATTTTGTTGTTTAAGTTGGAACCATTATCAGTAATGATTCGCTCAGGAACTCCATATCGACAGATGATATCTCTTTTCAGAAATCTAGCTACCACTTGTCTTGTAACATTTGCATATGAGGCTGCTTCAACCCACTTGGTGAAATAATCAATGGCGACCAGGATGAATCTGTGGCCATTTGAAGCAGTTGGCTCAATCTTGCCAATCATGTCAATGCCCCACATGGCAAAGGGCCACGGTGAAGACATTATGTTCAAAGGATTGGGAGGCACATGCACCTTATCCGCATAAATCTGGCATTTGTGGCATTTCCTGGCATAGGCACAACAGTCTGCATCCATTGTGATCCAGTAATAACCTGATCTTAACAATTTCTTGGCCATTGCATGCCCTCCTGCGTGGGTACCAAAGGATCCCTCGTGCACTTCATGCATTAACAAATCTGCTTCTGTCCGGTCGACGCATCTGAGGAGTACCATATCAAAGTTCCTTTTGTATAAAGACCCGTCAGTGTTTAGAAAGAAACTACCAGCAAGCCTTCTCAGAGTCTTCTTATCATTGGAAGATGCCCCAGGTGGGTATGTTTGGTCCTCCAAGAAGCACTTAATGTCATGGAACCAAGGCTTATCATCTTTGACAATGTCTGCGGCAAATACATATGCTGGTCTGTCAAGTCTGGACACTGAGATTTGAGGTACAAAGTTGGCAGCTTGAACTTTGATCATGGACGAAATGGTAGCCAGGGCATCTGCAAACTGATTCTCGTCCTGAGGGATATACTCAAGCTTGACTGTTGTAAAGAAAGTCAGTAACCTCCTTGTATAATCCCTGTAAGGTATCAGATGATCCTGGTGTGTGTACCATTTGCCGTTGGTTTGATTGATTACCAGAGCTGAATCTCCGAATACGGTCAATGTCTTGATCCTGAGGTCAATGGCTTCCTCAAGACCCATAATACAAGCTTCATATTCAGCTTCGTTGTTAGTGCAGTTAAAGGTGAGTTTTGCCGAGAAAGGCATATGAACTCCTTTGGGTGTAATGAGTACTGCACCAACACCACGACCATTCATGTTAACAGCCCCATCAAACATCATAGTCCATTCTTCTTCTGGGTCAGGCCCTTCAGTGTGAACAGGCTCTTCATGATCTTTTGATTTTATGAACATGATGTCTTCATCAGGAAAGTCAAACCTCATAGGCTGGTAATCATCAAGGGGTTGCTCAGCAAGATATTCAGACAATACACTGCCCTTGATGGCTTTTTGAGACGTGTATTGGATGTCATACTCTGTAAGAATCATTTGCCATCTTGCAACCCGTCCGGTAAGTGCTGGCTTCTCAAATATGTACTTAACAGGGTCCATCTTGGAGATCAATAAAGTGGTGTGGGTTAACATATACTGTCTTAGTCGGCGAGCAGCCCACGCTAAAGCACAACAAGTTTTCTCGAGCAGTGAATAACGTTGTTCACAGTCGGTAAACTTTTTTCTCAGGTAGTATATTGCATACTCTTTTCGACCAGACTCGTCATGCTGGCCCAACACACACCCCATCGACTCTTCTAATACTGTCAAGTACATTATTAGAGGTCTTCCTTCAACTGGAGGCATAAGGATTGGAGGTTCTTGTAAGTATTCTTTGATCTTGTCAAAAGCCTTCTGGCAGTCTTCATTCCACTTGACCGTTTGTTCTTTTCTTAACAACTTGAACAAGGGTTCACACGTAGCCGTAAGGTGAGATATGAACCGTGAGATGTAGTTCAATCGACCTAAGAACCCTCGAACTTCTTTCTCTGTTTTCGGTGCAGGCATCTCTTGGATGGCTTTGACTTTATCAGGGTCAACCTCAATCCCTTTCTCGCTTACAATAAAACCCAACAGCTTACCAGATCGCACCCCGGATGTGCATTTGTTGGGGTTCAGCTTTAATTGGTACTTCCTCAGACGCTTGAATAACTTCAGCAGATTCACCAGGTGGTCTTCTTCAGTAAGGGACTTGGCAATCATGTCATCCACATAACATTCTATTTCTTTATGAATCATATCGTGGAATAATGTCACCATTGCCCGTTGATATGTCGCACCGGCATTCTTGAGCCCAAATGGCATTACCTTGTAGCAGAACGTGCCCCCGGGTGTGATGAAGGTTGTCTTCTCCATGTCTTCAGGTGACATTTTAATCTGATTGTATCCTGAAAATCCATCCATGAAGGAGAATACCGAGAACTGAGCCGTATTATCCACCAATACGTCAATGTGAGGTAATGGGAAATCATCTTTCGGGCTAGCTCTGTTCAGATCCCGGTAGTCAACACACATTCTTACTTTGCCGTCTTTCTTAGGCACAGGTACTATATTAGCAACCCACGGTGGATAGCTAGTTACGGCAAGGAACCCGGCGTCCCATTGCTTTTGTACCTCTTCCTTGATCTTCATTGCCATGTCTGGGCGAGTACGGCGCAATTTCTGTTTAACCGGCGGGCATTCTTCTCTTAAAGGCAGCTTGTGCACAACAATGTCGGTATCCAACCCTGGCATATCCTGATAAGACCAAGCAAACACATCCACATATTCTTAAAGCAGGTCAATCAGTTGTTTCTTCACTGAGTCTTGTAAGCAGGCCCCGATTTTAACTTCTTTCACGTCTTCGTCCGTACCAAGATTGATTACTTCAACCTCCTCCTGGTGAGGAGTAATAACCTTTTCCTCTTGTCTTAACAACCTGGCTAGCTCTTCAGGAAGCTCATATTCTTCTTCAACCCCTTCATCGGCTTGATTGATTGGATTGTCAAAGTCATACGAAGTCATAGCCGTGTTGTTGTCGGTGCTGTCTGGAAGGCACACTCTGCAAGGGTTCAGTTTGTTCGTTTTAGTGATTTGATTTTAATCTTGTTTTAGAAAAGTGAAATAAAGTTGTCATTTTGAAAACACTGCCATTTATTTTTTTGTACAAAAAGAAAAATGGAAATACAGTGAGCGGAAAAGAAAAAGACTCGTTTGCAAAAAGATGCCTGATATTTCATTGATTAATCTTGTTGCACAAAAAGTACAGATGGACCGATTACAAAATGAGTCTTGTCATCTTGGGCAAGATGCAAGACTTTGATGCATGCTATAAAATACAGGAAATAATAATTACTCTGCATGAGTAACTCTTATAATTTCCTGGGAAGACCAGTTTGAGATACTGCTCCCCGGGATCTTTGGACGAATCCAGCTTTCCAGGTTGCGTTCTTCTTCCAGCTCGTCTTCCAGACAGTTGACAGCATCAGGGGTGAGCATCCCCCCACTCACAAAGTTGGGCTCTTTCGCAGCCTCTGCTTGATCTTGTTGAGTTGGTTTGTAACCCAACCCAAATCTATCCTCTTTCTTCTCCACCGATAGCAGTTTTCCCTAGCCTTGGGCGTTTCCTCCCTCAACAACCTTCCGGGCTTGTTGGTATGATGATATTGAAGTACCAGGCACAGCAGATGTTTCATTGACATTCAAAGCTTCAAAACCCTGGCTCATTGTTTCATGGATCTCCCCATCCATCTCAACGTATTTATAGGTAGCCAGGTGGCTGACAAAAATATCCTCCTCTCCACAGATTGTAACGATTTGACCCTCCCACTCATATTTTAACTTCTGGTGAAGGGTAGAGGTCACGGCGCCAGCGGCGTGAATCCATGGCCTACCCAATAGACAGCTGTAGGCAGGCTGTATATCCATCACGTAGAAGGTCGTTTTGAAGGTCTGCGGGCCAATCGTTATGGGCAACTCAATCTCTCCCAGAACCGATCTTTTTGAACCATCAAAGGCTCTCACCACCAGGTTACTGGGTCTTAACGCCAATCCATCATATTCTAGCTTCACCAAGGCCTTTTTAGGTAAGACATTGAGGGATGATCCCGTGTCTACCAGCACATGGGAAAGGACAGCACCTTTACATTCCATGGTTATGTGTAAGGCCTTGTTATGGTTGCGGCCTTCCGTTGTCAAATCAGTATTGGTGAACCCTAGTCCGTGACTAGCATTAACATTTCCAACTACAGCTTCTAGCTGATTGACAGTGATCTCTTCAGGCACGTAAGCTGCATGCAAGACTTTGAGTAGTGCATTCCGATGGGCCTCGGAGCAAATAAGCAATGATAGGATTGAGATCTTGGAAGGCGTTTGATGAAGCTGATCCACTATTTTATAATCACTCTTCTTGATGATTCTCATGAACTCATCAACCTCTTGATCAAAGGGTGTTCTCAAGGCTTCTTTAACAGTCTGCTCTTCCTGCACCAAGCTTTTCCCTTTTGCCTTGGCAGCAGCCTCTGCTTCGGCAGTGGGTCTCTGAATTTGTGGAGCAAAAAGACGTCCGCTTCGAGTGAAGCCTCCGCCTCCTCCCACATTGTCAATTTGTGGTGCAGGGGTTGATGATTCAAAAGTGATTCTTTGTCCTTCGCAGTACAGGTCAGAGCCGTAATGCCAGGGGATGGCATTACTACTTTCATAAGGTACTGGTCCAGGCACCGTGATAGTGACTGGACTGATTGCAGCTGCGGAAGGAGTTGTGATAGTCTGTGGATCGTAATAAATTGTGACTGGTGCTCTGATGGGAGCAGCACCTTTTGAGTTGTAGGCAGAGTTGCTTTCAGGATCATAAAATATTGTGACAGTTGAGACGTCTTCATGATTTGTTGCTGATGTTGTAGGAGACATTGTTGGAAGGATGGATGTTATTGTTGTAGGAGTTTCAAAATGGAGTGATGCTGAAGTTGTAGAAGCAAAATTTGTTGATGAATGATCAGTTGAGATAATAGATGAAGTACTTGTTGATGAAGCCGAAGAATTGTCAGGAACAATGGCTGTTGCAGTTGTAGGAGGTTCTGGAGTCGTTGCTGATGAGACTGCTGGATTTGTAGGAAATGATGTGGTGATCTGAAGTTGGCCACTCAAAATAAGACCATCTATGCCATTCCTCAAGTTATCGCACCCATTTACTGAAATATTGCAGTAGGCACACCCTAACTCACACCCCGGGAACATTTGACATTCGAGGAGCTGAGCCTTAATTTCTACCAACGGTGTCCGGATATGACCCACACTGGTTATTAAATAAGACGGTTTGTCTTCTTCAATAGCGTTAATTCTGGGACCACCGTGGTTTGGCATCGGGTTCTTATTGACATTGGGTGGTGGTGCGAAATTCAGAGCTTTTGAGTCCACCAGGTCTTGTACCTTCATGTGCAAGGCTCTGCACTTTTCTGTACTGTGGCCAGGTGCATTTGAATGGAAGGCACATCTGGCGTTGGAATCATAATTCCTGGGTAGACTGTTGGGATCTGGAGGTGCCAATGTCCTTAGCTCAACCAGGTTGAGTTTCAGGAGTTGTGGCAGCAATGTAGCATATGGCATGGGGATCGGATCGATCACCCTGTTAGCTTGAGATGGCCTCTGCTGAAATGGCCTTTGCTGATTGTTGTTGTTGGTATTGTTGTAATTCCTTGGAGGATACTGAGCTTGTTGATGGTACTGAGGTTGTTGATAGTTTTGCTGCGGAGGTTGATAAACTGGTTGAGGATGAGCTGGAGCGGGAATGGTGACTGCTGCCACTGACCTGTGAACATATGGAGGTCTGCCCCTGTTGGTGTGGATGGCATTGGTCTCGCCAGTTCTTCTTGGGCCCGCAAAAGGCTTTCTTGTGCTACTGGACGAGCTGGCACCATTGTCAGAAATCTTGCCCATTTTCAACAGGCTCTCAATTCTCTCTCCAGCTATGACAACATCTGCAAAGCTAGTGGAAGAGAAAGCAGCCAGCCTGTCAATATATGTTCCCTGGAGGGTGTTCATGAACATATTTGCCATTTCCCTCTCAGACATAGGTGGTTGAACAGCAGCAGCCAATTGCCTCCATCTCTGGGCATATTCTCGGAAACTTTCTCTTGACGACTGTGACATTCCCATTAGGAGGGTCCTGTTGGGTGCCATATCCAGGTTATACTGATACTGTCTGATGAAGGCCTCTGCCAGGTCCTTCCAACACCTGATAGTTGCTCTTGTCAGGTGAGAGTACCATTCTCTTGAAGCTCCTGTTAAGCTATCCTCGAAATAGAACATCCAGAGCTTCTCATCCATAGTATAGGCCTTCAGCCTCCCCAGAAATGATTGTAAATGAGTCCGGGGGCATGAAGTCCCGTTATATTTTTCAAAACAAGGAGGCTTGAACTTATGGGGAATCCTGACCCCGTCTACCAAGCCCATGTCCATGACGTCGAAACCCAAAGAGTTTTGAGATTCTAAGGACCTCAATTTCTCAGCTATCTCATCCAACCTTCTATCATAAGCTTCTTCCCCAGCACCCATTACTGTGAATTGATCCTCCTGGGGGTCTTCTTGAAGTACCCTGGCTGCAGTGGCAGTCCCTTGAACATTTGCAGGGATATTGACCTCAGGATGGAGGTGGGGTCCAAATACAGGGGGATTGACATGAGGTTGGACCCTCTCGTTATTGCTTGTGCCAGCAGTCCCTATATGTGGATCTTCTTGATTCTGCCTTTCCACCATGGCTCTCAATCTTTCCTGGCTCTGAGCCAAGTTGTTCATCACTTCCATAAACTGAGTCATCTGGTTCCTCATTTCTAACCTCTCGTTGGTCATTTGGTTCCTGACCTCAGTAAGGTCCTGCTGCATCTGATCCATCTGAATGCCCGGAAGGTTGTTACGGGTCGGATAACGGTGCGGACGGTTGAGGGGAAATACCCGTCGTCGAGCAATAATTCCTGAGCATCACAACAGAGTTAGTAGCAATAAAACAAAAACCTACAAAACAAACAAAAGGGTTAGCATGCAATGCAGTATGCTTATTTGTTTTCAAGGTATCCGGCTTGGCATTCAGTTTTGACCCTTCCAGACCCTTGAAGATGCTGTTGATGTTGCTTTCGAAGTAAACTCGGATGGAACAAACTAATACATATATTACAAAAGCAAAATGGTACATAGTTTGTTTACAAATACAAGCTCTCTGAGGGGTCAAAATACATTACAGGAAAATAAAAGTACATGGAATGAAAGCAACAACAAACAAATGGTCAAACACCAAGACCAAACTCATCCTCACGAACTTCCTTGAGAAGTGCTTCGGTCACAGGATCAGCCGGACGCTCCGTGAGATTCCTGATGAGGAGATTCCGGGTTGTAACAGCTGCTGTTAGTTTCTTGTGATGACTTTGGTCCTTTGACCTCTTCACTCCAGCTCTGATCTTTAGCTCTGATATCTCCTTCTGGGCTGCTGCCAGGGCTTCTTGTTGCTCTTTTGCACTAGCTTCCATCTGCTCTATCTTGTCTTGGACTCTCTTGTCCTCCAGAGTACGAACTTCGGTGATCCTGACCCACCTAGCCTGACTCTCCTTCAGATACAAGTCTGTCCTTGCTCTCTGGAACTGGGCTTCCTTGCAAGCATTCTTTAAAATTTGTTCTCCAGCTTTAGACTTTTTGATATAATCCCCAGACTTCTCAATCTTAACCAGATGCTCCACTCTCAGCTTCTCTAGCCTCTCAATCTCCATCCTGCCATCATTCCTCTCCCGGAGAGTCTTCTGCAAAGCCTGAGTTAACTTCTCATTTCTTTCCTTCAAGCTCTCAAACTCCTCCAAACTGATAGTGGCAGGGGGTGGTGCTGAAGATGATTCAGGCATATCTTCCATGGTAAATGGCATTCCAGAGAATTGAGCCCTGGCATAGGACCACTCATAATATTGTGCTGATTCCACATTGCTGCACTTCCCCAAAATGGTTATTCCCTTGGTTTGAACATTATCCCAGGCCCAAGCAGCCTGCCTAACAATAGCCAGATTAGGCTTGTTTTCGCAATAAAGAGTTTCAACCAAGTCCTGTGCCTTAGGAGTGTGGACCAGTGCATAGCCCAGTTGTCTTTTGAACAGCAGAGGGTTGTAACTGATACTACCCTTAACTCCTATTAGGGGCACATTGGGAAAATGCCCACAGCTGGTGATGATATCCCTGCCCTTGGTGCTTTGGGTGCACCACCTGATATCAGCTAAAGTTAGAGCAGTGAGTCTCTTAGCCCAGTTTCTCTGCTGATGAGGGTTCAAAAATGCATCTGTCCTGGGTAGATGCCTGAGTAGCCAAGTATGGAATAATGGAGCACAACACCTCACTAATCTTCCCCTCTGCTTTTCATTCCTCTGATGCACTGAGTAATAAAGATCCCCTAATAAAGTGGGCACTAGGTTCTGCAGGACGAAAAATGGATTGCATTCTTGCTAATGAATCGAGGCTCATCTGCAAACAATACAATCCCATATATACTCAAGGCCAACAAAGCACAGACAGCTTTCCACTCTCCTAAAGAAGCTTTCAGGGTAGCTTGAGAGATCAAGAAATCCAGATGGAAGCCAGGGATTCCAGCCTTGGAAGTCATATGCTGCTCAATCAGAACAGGTTCCAGATGCAAAGCCTTTACTACTTCTCCATTACCAGGAAAGACCATCTCGGGGTTGAAAGGGATTCCACCCCTGATAGGGATACCAATTAATGATGAGTATTCTTCCAATAAGGGGCCCAGCTGAAAGTCTTGAAAAGTAAAACACCTCAAAGGGGGATCATAAAACTGAATGCAGGTGTGAATCAGGCTTCTCTGTGAAGGGTCCAGATCCATAACCATATCAAGTATATCTCCGTAATGTTCCCTGAACAATGGTATGTGATCTGGAGTGATCAGGGTCTGAATCCTCCTGATGTCAGATAGCTCTGGCTGGAAGAAGTGGTAGGTGATGTTGCTCTTTTTAGGTGCCATGATGTTGAAGATGAGTAGAGACAGGTGCTGATGATAACACTGAAGAAAGGGCCACTGATTGGCTGGTGCAGGTGACTGAAACAAATAGCTGATGGCTGAAGCAGGTGCTGATGAAGATAGGTCAATACTGAAGATGGGGTCAAAACCAGAACCAAATGAAGATGGATACCCTGAAACACAAATAAGCAAATGTCAATATGATGCAATATTTATGTATGCAAATGATATGCAAGGGTCTGTGACTGAGCTGGATCTGATCAATTGCCTTGATATAGGTCCAAGTATGCCCAAGAAATCCAGATGGAGGTCTATAAATCTAGTAACCAAGGTGGGGGACTCAAATAAAGAGTCACATGTCCAGGGTTTAGAATCACAAGAACTGTTCCAACATGGAGTATTCTTAGTCAAATCAAAGTAACAGGGTATGTTGAGGCCAAAGGTACCTGCAAACCTGTAAACAGCCCAACCCCCTCACAGGTGGTGTTCTAAAACAAGGATCCTCAGACTTGGATTAGTTATGAGAAGTGTAAACACTTCTAACCCGGAGGTACAGTGTTTACAATAACCATAAAAGTTCCTCCTCTAATTCACCTCAGTTTCTGAAGGTCAATACTAAAAGGTCATCCAGACTTAGCAGGCTTCCCAGATAGCCCTAGTATTGCAGGAAATCTGCAACACAGAGTTCTCAAGAAGAAACCCATATCTGAACCGTGTTTCATATTCCCGCACCAGACCGAGATGGAATGGGAAAGAATATGATTCACTCTAGCCTAGGTGTCACTCAGGTCCCAGGTATAGGACCTTAACTCTCAATAGAACACCCACCCACCAAAGCAAAACCAGATCCAGCCAGACAGCATGACAATATGATATATGAAAAACTGTAAAGAAAGCAATAAATAAAGCTGTACAGAAAGCAGTAAATAAAGCCAATATACAAACACAAATAAGCACATAACACCCCAGTAAACACAAATCAAACAAGCGCTAGGAGGAACCCACAAAAAGAACCAGAAGCCCTGGTTATAGTATAAGGTTCCCCAGCAGAGTCGCCAAGCTGTCGCTCCCGATAAATGGGACTGGCCCAGATAAAGGTACAGACGCGAACGGTCGGCGAGAGGGACAATGAGAACACACAGCAGTGAATTCACTGGAGATGAATAGAGTCGCCAGCTAGGCATTTTTATCCCGGAGGAAAGGTAATGCTGCATAGACCTAGAAAGATATGGATAAGACGGTTGCGAACCAGAGAGACTGAGAAAGGGGGTTGGTTACAACCTGGGAAGGTATTAGCACCCAGATTGTCCGTCGTACTCGACGGGATCCACGCTTAAAAAATTTGTGTTTTAAAGGGGTAGTGTCAATGCAATCTGTGTATAAAAGAGCTGGAAAAGGATGTACAGGTGTCAGTGTAAGAGAAGTGTGAAGTGCAGAGTATGATATATACAGTGTCAGTGTAAGGAGAGAGTATGCTCTTGATCATGAGGCTAAAAGGATGAAGCTAGAAGGAGGGGGAATATACAGAGACTTTTGTTCGATAACTGTTAAGTTATGCCTACGTATCCTCTCGTGCAATGAGGAAGTCAGAACACCGTAGTTCGACCCAAAGAGACTGAAAGGTGAATTGACTGATGAACTGCTTGCTTGTCAATGCTCAAGTGTATGATCTGTCTGGAACAGATGCAAACTGTATTGCATTAGACGGAAGAAGCAAGTTCTCGTTTGTGAGTGAATGAGATGAGAAAAGAATCCCGGAGGAGACGATTATTGTTTGTTTTTGAGTTTTCAGTCTTTTATTGCTTTTGAAAGTTTGTCATAAGTTAATGAGCTTAAGCCTAAACCAATGGATTTAGTAAACTCATCACATCTTCCCTCTGATTAGGGGTAATGAGAATTACCTTAAGTGTGAAGTCAGATTCTCACACTTAATCACCTTTGATGCAGGATTAAGATCATTAACCTACTTGTGATTATTTAGATGTTTTTGGTGTTTTTTTGTTTAGTGTTAAGTAATGAGGTTAAGCCATAATCAGGGATTAAACAGTCTCATTACACCATCCTAATAGAAGGATAATAGATGAGAATGTTTAAGCTGAGGAAAGCTCCTCAACTTAATCCATGATTAGGGATTAAGCTCATGACAACACAAGCCTTTGGTTAAGTGGATTTTATTTAATGGTATGATGATGAAGTGAGTTTTATGATTTGTAAGGCAACTTGAGGGGGACTTGTCCATTAACACTAGGGTTAGTCCTTCTTAACCAGTTAAGGAAGAATTAGAACCCTAATGCAAGGCCCAAGTTACAAGTATGATGTCTTGATACTTATTAAGTGAATTGATTAAGAGATTTAAACACATTAAGGGTTTAACACTTAGGATTAAAGTTATACACTCCATCCTAAGAGGAGGATGCATGCATAAGCTTAATCACAAAGCCTTAAAGCCTTTAGGGTTTAGTCCCTGATTATGAGGTGAGAAGAAAAGACTCAAAGAGACACAAAGGTAAGACTAAGAGGGGAGACTAATCAAAACCCTAATCATTGTCATGCTTGGTTGTTCCTAAGGTTTGTAAGGTTTGCAAGAACAATCTTCAATGGAACCACCAGGAAGTAGATGAAAGGATCAAGAGAAGCAAAGTGACTTGCTTCATTCAAGAAGTCAAGTCACTTGGAGAAAGAAAGTGGGAAGAGGAAGAATGAGCAAGCTCAAACTCAAACACAAACAAAAATGCAGCAATGGATGCAAGAGAGTGATGAAGAGAAAGTTATGATAAGTGAAGGCAAATTCACTTCTCATAGTCACTTACCACCTGAAAGGGTTAGAAAAAGGAATGCAATGCAATGCAAAATGGGATGGGATGACATGATGAGAAACAAAACCAGAAGCATATACATGATTCTAATGATGCTATGAGATGCTACAAACATGAGGCAGCACATGGAGATGATCATACAAGTTCATGAATGCAAATGGAACAAGTTAGGAACCATGAACATACATGAAAAGTTATGAAGTGCACATGGCATACAACATGACAAATACATGATGCAATGATCAAACATGCTTTCAATGTGTCTTATGATGTCAAATGAATCAAATGGATGCTTGAAAGGTCATGGCAAGTCATGTTATGCAAGAGAATGCAAGATGGATGCATATGAAAGCCCAAATTAGGGTTTATGAACAATGCATCAAACAAAAATCAAAATCAGAAGCAAACAACATTATAAAAAAATTGAAAATGCCACACAAAGGACCCCTAATCCTATACTAAACCAATGCCCAAAGGAGAGGTTTCAACTCCTAACCAATTTCAAGTTATGATTTTCCTAAGTTTTCTAGGGTTTTAGGGTTTCCAAACAAAAGAAATGTCAAACAAATTGAAAATGAAAGATCAAATCATGGCCATTTAATCTCACAAACTACATGCTAAACACAATGCAATGCAAAAAGAATCAATGTCCAACTCTTCATGGATAGGCAGAAATGATTTTTTGAACTTTGAATCAAAATAATGCACAAAAATGATTTTAATTCAATGAGAAATTCTTAAAATGCATCAAGATCAAAAAATAAATTTGGTTTGAAGATTGGACAATGTTTCTAAATGTCTTAGAACATTTCATGAATTTTTTTGTGATTTTTAAATACCTAAAAGTATTTTTAATAAATTAATTTCCATTAATCAATTAAAAATAAACTTTTAAATATTTTAAAATACTTTTTAAATGCTAAAAATGAAAATAAAAATATTTTTGTGTCTTAAAAATTAATGAAACTTTTGACAAAAAGTTTCATAATTTTTAAACAATTTTTACTATTTTAAATAAATTATGCAAATTAAATGAATTAAATATGAAAATAAAATGAAAAAAGACTGAAGTCAACTGAAAGGAGGGCCAGGATTGAATCTGGGGAAGGAAACATTGACTGCGCGCCAGATCTAGTGGTCCACATTCAAACTGAGTTAATCTGAATTAATTAACTAAATTAAACCTAATTAGAATTAATGACATGATCTGAGCCATTGGATGCGCGCGGGAAAAGACTCAGTCAACTCATCCAACGCCTGAAATTCAAACTGGGAGCCCTAACCCTAATCACATATTAATGACTTTCAGGTGGCCGGAGAAGACTTCCGGTCGTCTTCTCCGGCCAGCACCCTCCCTGAAAATTGCTAACTTTCACCCTAGCTCACTAAAACCTAATTTTCTTGCCCAGAAACCACCCCCAAACATCATAGAGCAAGAATCAACAGCCAAAACTCAATTATTTTACACAACAAAGCTGAATCGAAGCAAAAGGGGTTTAGGTCAAAAATTTTCAGGAACACCATACATGCTCAAAACTCAATGATTTTCGAAACCAAACATATCATCATGATCAGTGGAACATAGAGAACCAATTAAGAACTTAAAAATGAGCTCCTGGAAAAAAAGTTCATGAAGCTCACCTGAACTGGAGCTTTGATCTTTGGCACTTTCTGGCTAGTTTCCTGCTTGCAATCTACCCCACTTGACCTCCTAAGAAGCTTTCAATGCTTGGAAAGGGTTTGTGGTGGCTGGTTTGAAGGTTTGAGCAGGTTCTGTTCAGGATGGTGTAAGAATCGTGTTTCTGATTCTTTGAGCTTTGGGATGTTTTGAGGGGTGCTTAGTGACCAGGGAGGGATGTTGAAAAGGTTTATGAAGTTTGCTTATGTGTTTGTGAGCTGTGGAGAGAGATTCGAAGGGTTTTGCTTTTGGGGGTGAGTTTGTGAATGTCTTGCTATGGCTTGCTTCAGGCTTGCTTGTTGTGTCTAATGGCCAGCATTTGATCCACATAAACAAAGCTTATTGGTCAGTTGATGTGACTTGGCCTGCTGTGATAGGTAAGTCACCTTTTGCAAAAAGTCCACTTTATTGTAAGGAAAGCATGGGTTGAGCCCTAGGCTAGCACAAGTACATGGGCTGGCGCAGCATGGTGAGGGGAGAAGCTATGGCTGGTTCAGCATCCAAGACATCAAGTGGGTGAGATGTGATGATAGTTTTTGCAAGTTGCTTACTTTTGAAACTTCATGAAAGTCTCTTGCCTTGCCAACCATGAACATGTGATCTTTTGGTTCAAATCTGATTTTTAGGTCACATGTGATGTTTGTACATTGGTTTGATATGAACTAGAAGTTACAATTGCCTTGGTACAAAGTTCTTGCAAGTTTCTCACTTGGTGCACATCTTGAAAATTAATGATTTTTGCCAACTCTATCACACCATAACTTTTGATCCAAAATGAATTAGGTCATGTTCTTGTACTTTTTGAAAAGGGAAAGATCATATCTACAACTTTCATGACCAAAGTTTTTCCATTTGAAGCATTTTTGGATCAAAATGCAAGGCTTGAAAAATGTCATAAAATGACATATTCTTGAAAAGTCAACCATGCCCTAAAAAGTCAACTTTGCAAAAACTTGTAATTCTTGAATTTTGTGAACTTCAACCTTCTTCCATGATCAAATAAAGATCATATGCACTCAAAATGATGAGGATCACCCCTTGGTTGGGTCATTGGGGGCCTCAGATGCCCTGATTTTGCACTGACTTGCTTGAAAAGTCAACTCTTGATCAGATGACTTTCCCATGGAATTTCTTCATGAAAATTGATATGCATACTCCCTATACCATATAGAGACCAATGGAAATAAGAATGACCAAAAAGTTTAGAGTTATGGCCTCTGAAACCAAAACCCTAATTTTAGGTCAACTGTGCAGTCAAACTTGGCTCTGCATCCACACCAATCCCAGTTCTTGTGATCCTTTTGCATTTTTGACTTTGAGAGGATGTAATATGATATAAGAACACGCATGGACCCCTTTGAAGTGATTGTTGACATTTGGAGTGGCTCAAGAAGCTCTTGGATTGCTCAGATCACAAACCCTAGGTGCAGATGACTTAGAAACTATGCAGTGAACCAAAAATGTAATATGAGGTGATATGATTGTGTTTATGCATATGAAATGATCACAAGCCATGGTGTGAATGGGTGAGGGCAAATTTGGGGTGTTTACACCTAGGAACACCCAAGCATGATAAAAATCAGGGTTTTGATTAATCCCCCCATTAGTTTTACCTTTGTGTCATCTTTTGTGTCTCTCTTCTCATCTCATAATCAAAGGCTAAACCTTTAAGGTTTTAAGGCTTTGTGATTAAGATTATGCCTACATCCTTCTCTTAGGATGGAGTGTATAACTTTAATCCTAAGTGTTAAACCCTTAATGTGTTTAAACCTCTTAATTAATCCATCTTAATAATCACGAAGACATTAAGCTTGTAACTTGGGCCTTGCATTAGGGTTCTAATTCTTCCTTAATTGGTTAAGAAGGACTAACCCTAGTGTTAATGGACAAGTCCCCCTCAAGTTGTCTTACAAACCATAAAATCCACTTCTTAATCTTACCATTAACTAAAATCCATTTAATAAAGGTTTTGTTTTGTCATGAGGTTAATCCCTAATCATGGATTAAGTTGAGGAGCCTTTCTCAGCTTAAATGTTCTCATCTATTATCCTTCTATTAGGATGGTGTAATGAGTCCATTAAATCTTTGATTATGGCTTAAACACATTACTTAACACTAAACAAAACTCCAAAAAACATCTAAATAATTGCAAGTAGGTTAATGATCTTAATCCTACATCATGGTGATTAAGTGTGAAATGTTTACTTCATGCTTTAGGTATTCTCATTACCCCTAATCAGAGGGAGGATGTGATGAGTTTACTAACCCTTGGTTTAGGCTTAAGCTCATTTTCTTATGACAAACACAAAAAGTAATAAAAGATTGAAAAATACAAAAACAAACAATAACCGTCTCCTCCGGGATTCTTTTCTCATCATCTTCACTCACAAATGAGAACTTGCTTCTTCCGTCTAATGCAAGACAGTTCGCACCTGAACCAGACAGGTCATACACTTGAGCATAGACAAGCAAGCAGTTCATCAGTCAATTTATCTTTCAGTCTCTTTGAGTCAAACTACGGTGTTCTGACTTCCTCATTGCACAAGAGGATATGTAGGCATAACTTAACAGTTATCGAACAAAAGTCTCTGTATATTCCCCCTCTTCCAGCTGTGTTCTTTAGGCCTCATATTCTTGAGCTTCATATTCTTCCTCTGCACTGACACTCCTTTATTTCACTTCAAATTTCTTTTGCACTGACACTTGCATTTCTTTTCCAGCTTTTGCATACAAAATAGCACTGACACTACCCCTTTAAACACAATCTTTCAAGCGTGGATCCCGTCGAGTACGACGGACAATCTGGGTGCTAATACCTTCCCAGGTTGTAACTAACCCCCTTTCTCAGTTTCTCTGGTTCGCAACCGTCTTATCCATCTTTTCTTAGGTTTAAGCAGCATTACCTTTCCTTCGGGATAAAAATGCCCAGCTAGCGACTCTTTTCAGTTCACCCTTGTGTTCTTCTCTCTTGCCGACTGTTCACGTCTGTACCCTATTTGACCAGGTGTCATTTGGTGGGAGCGACAAGTGCAAATTTTGGACTGTCTTTGGTATTCAACCACAAGTTATCTTGTTTGACTGATAAGCTAGGCGGTTACACCCTGCACAACTAACTCATGCTTGAATAGGGGCAGCTGTAAACACCCCAAATTTTACCTCACTATGTTCACACTTTGGCTTGTGATCTTTCATGTTTGCATTAGTTTAAGCATACCACCTCATATTGCATTTTTGTTTCATCTGCATAGTTCAAGTTCATCTGCATATAGGGTTTGTGATATGAGCAATCCAAGGATCCATCTGAGCCACTCCAAAGGTCTTAAAGCATTCCAATAGGGTCCATGTGTGTTCCATCATCATATTATATCCCTCAAAGGTCAAAGAAGTTAATAAATCACAAGAATTGGCAAGGCATGGAAGCAGAGCTAGGGTTTCATTGCACATATGACCTGAAATTAGGGTTTTGGTTTCAGAGGCCATAATTCCAAATTTTTTGGTCATTCTTGTTTCTAATGGTCTCAATATGTTATAAGAATAATGTGTACCAAGTTTGATGAAGGAATTCATTGTGGAAGTCATCTGTTCATTGGGTAACTTCTTGAGCAAGTCAGAGCAAAATCAGGGCATCTGAGGCCCCCAACAATGGAACCAAAGTGGATTTTCATCAAATTGAAGTTATATGATCTTTATTTGATCATTGAAGTGCTTGGAATTTCACAAAATTGAAGAAAATTGAGCTAAACCAAAAGTTGCCAAAAATTGAAATGACTTGTAATGGGAACTTTCCATTTTGGGAAAGTTTTTCAACCTCCTCTTTCTCAATCAAAAATGCTTCAAATGAAAAATTGTTGGTCATGAAAGTTGTAGATTGGATTATTCCCTTTTCAAAAAGTACAAGAACAAGTTCTAATTCATTATGGAACTCAAGTTATGATCTTTCAAAGTTGGCAAAAATCCTATAATTTTCAAGAATACACTAAAGAGGGATTTTTGCAAAACCACTTGCCAAGCCATTTTGTGACTTCTAATACACTTCTATGTATCATACAAACAT
Source organism: Lathyrus aphaca (assembly GCA_963966055.1). Lineage (NCBI taxonomy): Eukaryota > Viridiplantae > Streptophyta > Magnoliopsida > Fabales > Fabaceae > Lathyrus > Lathyrus aphaca. The sequence goes on from OZ014521.1 coordinate 278,634,010, forward strand.
AGTACATTGCCTAAAAATCAGAATTGCCCAAAGAATCATGCCATTTCATGTCTTGCACGTCAAGAAATTCAAAAGGGGCAAAAACTCTTCAAATTTGCAAAAGAGCGTGAAACATCTCATTCACTTGCTGAATCACCACAAAACGAATTCCATGGCTCTCCTTGATCTTTGCTGAGCCAGGACAAGCCAAAAGCCAGCTGCAACAGAGCCCATACCTCAAGTACAAGTTTTGTTGACTTTTTGCAAGAGAGCCCATACCAATCACCATAGGCCACAACAACTCTTCTGACCTATCAAAGCTTGTTATGTGGATCAAACACAGCTCATAACACACATTACACAAGCCTAACACTCCAGAATCACCAAGTTCCACAAAATCACCCCAAGAGCAAAAACCTTCGAAACTTTCTGTCCAGCCATCAAACTCCAAAACAAACTTCACCATTCATTCAGAAATGATCCATATAGCATAAACCAACCATCAAACAAGCTTCAAAGCCCCCAAAAATGAAACACGATTTCTGGCCAGTTGAAGTGCAATCACACAATCTAGCCATTATAAACTCCTTCCAAGCATCAAAGCTTCATCAGGAGGTCAAGAGGAGTGGTTTTGCACAAGAGAGGAGGTCCAAAAGCTCCAAACTGAGAAAGCTCAAGCTCAGGTAACCTCTTCAAACTTTTTTCCAGAAATGCAATTTTAAGTTCTTAGATTGTTCTTTATGCTTTTCTGATCACCATGATATATTTATTTTTGAAAATGGTTGTGAAATGAGCATGTACTGACTGTCTGAAAGTTTCACCATTTTTGAGTTCTTCTTCGAATCTTGATTTCCAGCCATGAGAAATTAGTTTTAAGGATGGATTGTTGTTTAGGGAGAGGAGAGGAGTTGATCTGGAGCTTTAGAGCTCCAGAAATGGCCTAGGGAAGAAGTTGGTTTGAAGGACTCGCCGGAGAAGACGACCGGAAGTCTTCTCCGGCCACCTGAAAAAGATTAGGGTTAATGACGTGTTTAGGGCTAAGTTTGAATTTGGGCCGTTGGATGGTGATTAGGGTTAGGCAGTGGATGGCTCAGATTAGCTCATTAAGTTTAAATCAGGATTAATTAATTAATTAGGATTTATTCAGTTTAAATTGTGGCCGTTGAGATGCGCGCGTGGTCTTCCCTCCAACCTCAACTTTGAATCTGATCCTTTGGATCAGTTGACTTTTATTTAAATCCATTTTTAATTCATTTTATTGCATTTTTCTTGCATAATTTATTTAAAATACCTAGAAAATTTCAAAAATATTTTTCTTCTGCATTTTGATTTGAAATATATTTCTTCACCCAAAAACATTTTTATTTTTATTTTTTGCATTAAAAAATCATTTTAAAAATATTTAAATGTTTATTTTATTTAATTAATGGAAATTAATTAATTAAAATATCATTTAGGTTTCTAAAAATTCCAAAAAAATTCACATTGCATCTTTAGGACATTTAGAAACATTGTCAAACCATTCATACAAATTTCTTTTTGGTTTTGATTCAACTTTGATATTTTTCTTGAATTTAGGGTTCATAAAAATCCCATTTTTGAACCCTAACTTCAAGAATTCTTTTCTGCCTAACCATGAAGGGTTTGACATTGGTTCTTTTTGCATTTTTCTTCATATGACATGTAGTATATGGCATATTTTTGTCATAAATTTATCTTGCATTTTCCATTTGATTTGCATTTCCCTCTTAAGGTACCTTAAAACCCTAGATAACTTAGAAAAATCACAGTTTTCTTTAGGTTAGGAGTTAGACCTTCTCCTTTGGGGTGTGATATCATATGGGGTTAGGGTAACTTTGAGTTCATTTGCAATTTTTATCTTATGATTTGCTTCTGTTTTTGACTTTTGCATCTCATGTTGCCTTAAAACCCTATTTTCTCATGTTCATTTGCATACGTCTTGCATATGCATCCATTCATGAACTTGCCATGACATTTCTTGCATTCATATGGCATCTAAGACATCTTAGGACATATTAAAATCATACTTGATCATTTCTTTATTCATTTGCCATGATGTTCATTCATTTCATTCCATGAACTTTCATGAACTATCAGACTCCAAAGCATGCATCCTTTGCATTCCATCTCTTGTATGAACATTCATAATACTTGACATGTCTTTGAATCATCTCATAGCATCATTTGCATCATGTATTTGATTTTGGTTTTGGTTTTACCTTTGCATACATTTCATTTTCATATCATTTCTTTCCTTAATGCTAACATTTTCAGGTGGTAAGTAATTTGAGAAGTGAATTTGCCTTCACTTCTAATTTCTCTTCTCATTCTTCTTATGCATCATTGCTGCATTTTTCTTTGCTTTAGAGTGAGCTTGCTCATTCATGTTCATCATTCACTTTCTCTCCTCCAGGTTACTTATCTTCTTCAGTGAAGTAAGTAACTTATTTCTTCTGCTTCTCCTCCTTTCATATGCTTCTTCCATTGGTGGCTTCTATGAAGATATCTTTTAAGCCTTACATACCATAGGAACACCCAAGCATGACAATAATTAGGGTTTTGATTAGTCCCCCTTTAATATTTACCTTTGATTCTCTTTGAGTCTCTCTTCTCATCTCAATAATCAGAGACTAAACTCTTAAAGTCTTAGGACTTTGGAATTAGGGTTATACCTGCATCCTTCTCTTAGGATGGAGTGTATAACTTTAATCCTAAGTGTTAAGCATTTAATTTGTTTAAACCTCTTAATCAAATCACATTAATAATCACTAAGACTTTATCTTGTAACTTTGGCCTTACATTAGGGTTCTAATTCTTCCTTTATTGGTTAAGAAGGACTAACCCTAGTGTTAATGGACAAGTCCCACTCAAGTTGTCTTACAAACCATAAAATTCACTTCTTAATCTCACCCTTAATTAAAATCCATTTAATAAAGGCTTGTTTTGTCATGAGGTTAATCCCTAATCATGGATTAAGTTGAGGTATCTTCCTCAGCTTAAGTGTGCTCATCTATTATCCTTCTATTAGGATGGTGTAATGGGTTCACTAATCCTTGATTATAGCTTAAACTCATTACTTAACACTAAAACTAAAACTCAAAAACATCTAAATAATCACAAGTAGGTCAATGATCTTAATCCTATATCATGGTAATTAAGTTTGAGGTGTTTATCTCATACTTAAGGTATTCTCATTATCCCTGATCAAAGGGAGGATATGATGAGTTTACTAACCCTTGGATTAGGCTTAAGCTCATTAACTTATGACAAACACAAAAAAGCAATAACAAAACTGAAAACATGAAAAACAAACAATAAGCGTCTCATCACACTCATTCATAAACGAGAACTTGCTTCTTCCGTCTAATGCGAGACAGTTAGCACTCGAGCCAGACGAGTCATACACTTGAGCATAGACAAGTAAGCAGTTCACAATCAATTTATCATTCAGTCTCTTTGAGTCGAACTACGGTGTTCTGACTTCCTCATTGCACGCGAGGATACGTAGGCATAACTTAAAGGTTATCGAACAAAAGTCTCTGTGTCTTCCCCTTCTTTCAGCATTCTCTTTTAAGCCCCAGTTCCTGAGCATTTCACTTCTTTTTGCACTGACACTTGTACATTCTTTTCCAGCTTTTGCACACAGATAGCACATACATTACCCCTTTAAGCACAATCTTTTAAGCGTGGATCCCTTCGAGTACGACGGACAATCTGGGTACTAATACCTTCCCAGGTTGTAACCAACCCCCTTTCTCAGTTTCTCTGGTTCGCAACCGTCTTATCCATCTTCTTCTAGGTTTATGCAGCATTACCTTTCCTTCGGGATAAAAATGCCTAGCTGTCGACTCTATTCATATTCATTTCATCTTCTCCTCTCGCCGACCGTTCGCGTATGTACCCTATCTGACCCGGGTGTCTTTTAGTGGGAGCGACACCGAGGCTTTCATATGCCAATATCAATACAATTTAGACATGGCTCCTAATAGAACTCTTCTAATGGGTATGTCACAATCCTCCAGAGAAAGCTTCAGAGAGTATGCTCAGAGATGGAGGCAATTAGCTACTGTTGTTCAACCTCCAATGTCAGAAAGAGAAATGGAAGATATGTTCATGAACACCCTACAGGGGACGTACATTGATAGGTTGGCTGCTTTTTCTTCCACTAGCTTTGCTGACGTGGTCATAGAAGGAGAAAGAATTGAGAGTTTGTTGAAAATGGGTATGATTTCTGATAATAGCTCTAGCTCAAGCAGCACAAGGAAACCTTTTGCAGGGCCTCCAAGGTCGGGTGAAACCAATTCTGTACACATGGGCAGAGGTAGGCCCCAGTATATGCCAAGATCAATTGTCGTTGTCACAATTCCCACTCCACCACCTCAACAATAATACACTTCACAACCACAACATTTCCCTCAGCAACAAAACTTTCCCCAACAAAGGTCCTATAACAACAACAACAACCAACAACAACTTCCTTTCCATCAAAGGCCATCTCAAGTCAACAGGGTAATCGATCCTATACCGATGCCCTATGCCACTTTGTTACCACAACTTTTGAAGCTTAATCTTGTTGAATTAAGGACTCTGGCTCCACCAGATCCTCATAACCTTCCGAGAAATTACGACATCAACGCCAGATGTGCCTTCCATTCTAAAGCACCTGGCCGCACCACAAAAAAGTGCAGAGCTTTGCACATGAAGGTCCAGGACCTAGTTGATTCAAAGGCTTTAAATTTTGCACCTCCTCCTAACGTCACAAACAATCCTATGCCTAGCCACGGTAGGCCCAAGATAAACGCAATTGTGGAGGATCAACTCGTGAACCTAATTGAAGATACCGCAAGCATTCAAACACCTCTGGCTGAGGTTAAAGCTCAACTTTTAAGGTGCCAGGTGTTCCTAGGTTGTGAGGCATGCTGTGAATCTTGCAAAGTTTCCGCCAATGGTTGTGCAAGATTAAGAAGTGGCATCAATGGCCTTATCAGAGAAGGTATCCTGCAGATCACATTAACGGTTTCTACAACATCAGCAATTCCTCCTACAGTACCAACAAGCACCCCTCCTACAACCTCAAAAACAATTGTTCCGAAGGACTCTTCTACAAAGTCAAAAATCATCTCTTCCATCACTTCAACAAATGTTAGTTCGACCGCATCTGCTTCTACAACTACAACAACCATTAATAACGACATCTCCACAGTCACTATATACTACGACCCAACAATGGTCCCTGATTCCAACAATTTTCAGCAACAATCTCAACAACAACCCAACTTCAGTCTTTCACCACCACCACCAGTCAGGAGTCCTGTTACCATATACTACGATCAACAGACAATAACAGTTTCTACTTCCGTCGCAGTCAGTCCAGTCACCATCACGGTACCTGGACCCATTCCGTATGAAAAAGATAATGTTGTACCATGGCACTATGGTTCAGACCTTTACTGCAACGGGGAGAGAGTCTCTCTTGATTCTTCAACTCACACACCACAGGTCGATAATGTCGAGGGAGGCGGAGGCTTCACTTGAAGCGGACGTCTCTTTGCGTCACAAATTCTAAGAATTTACACTGAGGCAGAGGCTGTTGCCAAAGCTATAGGCAAAAATGCGGTGCTTGAAGAACCAATTTTGAAAGAAGTTCATAAGACTTCCTTTGATCAAGATTTGGATGAATTTATGAGAATAATCAAGAGAAGCGATTACAAGGTTGTGGATCATCTCCACCAGACTCCTTCCAAGATCTCAATTTTATCATTGTTATTGTGTTCCGAAGCTCATCGGGATGAATTACTTAAAGTCCTGCATGCAGCCTACGTGCCCGAGGAGATTACGGTAAATCAGCTTGAGACAGTGGTGTCTAATTTTAATACTAGTCATGGGCTAGGCCTCCCCAATGCTCATTTGACAACGGAAGGTCGTCATCATAATAAAGCTTTGCACATCACTCTAGAGTGTAAAGGGGCCCTTGTTAAGCTTGAATATGATGGTATAGCTCTCCGACCAAGCAATTTGGTGGTTAGAGATTTTGATGGTTCCAAGAGGTCTGTTCTTGGAGAAGTGGAGCTGCCTATTATAATTGGCCCGCAGGTCTTTCAAACTACTTTCTACGTGATGGACATTCAGCCGGCCTATAGCTGTTTGTTGGGTCGACCATGGATTCACGCCGTTGGCGCAGTTACGTCGACCCTTCACTAGAAATAAAAATACGAGTGGGAAGGCAAATTATCACAATATGTGGTGAAGAGGATATTTTTGATAGCCATCTGGCCACCTACAAATACATTGAGATGGATGGTGAAATCAACGAGACCATGAGCTAGGGTTTAAAAGCACTGAACGGCAATGAGGCGACAACTGAAGTATTTGCTGCATCCCAGGAGGATAGGATGGGTACTTCAATTGTCTCCTACCAACAAGCTCATAAGGTTGTAGAAGATGGAATCGCCCAAGGTTGGGGCAAGCTTCTACCTGTGGAGAAGAAGAAGGACATATTCGGTTTGGGTTACAAACCATTCCGACAAGATCAAGCAGACGCTGCTAAGGAGCCCAAGTTCGTGAGTGGGGGAATGTTGACCCCAGATGCTGTCAATAACGTGGAAGACGAGGCTGAAAGCGACCTCAACCTGGAGAGCTGGATTCGTCCAAGGATCCCGGGCCAACAAGTCCTTAACTGGTCTTCCCAGGAAATTATAAGAGTTACTCCTGTAGAGTAGTTATTATTTCCTGCTTTAGCATGCATCAAGTCCTGCATCTTTCCCAAGGTGTCAGGACTCATTTTGTAATAGGGCCATATTTGTATTTTGTGCAAATGGAATATCAATGAACAATGGACATCGTTTGCAAATAATTTTATTTTTCGCTCACTGTCTTTTCATTTTTGTTATTTTTTGCACAAAACAATAAATGGAAATGTTCTCAAAATAATAACTTCATTTACACTTTTTCTAAAACAGATTAAAATTAATCACTAAAAAGAACAAATCTCAACCCTTGCAGAGATAATCCTCCAGATTGCACCGACAACAACACTGCTATGACCTTGTATGACTTCGATAATCCAATTAATAAAGCAGATGAAGGGGTTGATGAAGACTATGAGTTGCCTGAAGAGTTGGCCAGGTTGTTGAGGCAAGAAGAGAAAGTGATTACTCCTCATCAGGAGGAGATTGAAACTGTTAATCTTTGTACCGAGAAAGATGTAAAAGAGGTGAAGATTGGGGACAGTCTGCAAGCTCCAGTAAAAGAATAGCTCATCAGTATGCTTCAGGAATACGTTGACGTCTTTGCTTGGTCCTATCAAGATATGCCAGGTCTAGATACGGATATTTTCATGCACAGGCTACCATTGAAAGAAGATTTCCCACCGGTTAAACAAAAGTTGTGCCGCACTCGCCCAGATATGGCCATGAAGATTAACGAAGAAGTACAAAAGCAGTGGTACGTCGGTTTCCTTGTTGTAACTAGTTACCCGCCGTGGGTTGCTAACATTGTACCCGTGCCTAAGAAGTACGGAAAGGTGCGTATGTGTGTGGATTACCGGGACCTGAACAGAGCTAGCCCGAAGGATGATTTCCCATTACCTCACATTGATGTATTGGTGGACAACACAGCTCAGTTCTTGGTGTTTTCTTTCATGGACGGATTTTCTGGATACAATCAGATCAAGATGTCACCCGAAGACATGGAGAAAACAACTTTCATCACACATTGGGGCACATTCTGTTACAAGGTAATGTCGTTTAGGTTGAAGAACACCGGTGCAACGTATCAACGGGCTATGGTAACATTATTCCATGATATGATCCCAAAGAAACTGAATGCTATGTGGATGATATGATTGCCAAATCCCTTACTGAAGAGGATAATCTGGTGAATCTGCTGAAGTTGTTTAAGCGTCTGAAGAAGTATCAGCTGAAGTTGAACCCCAACAAATGCACATTCGGAGTACGTTCTGGTAAACTACTGGGATTTATTGTAAGTGAAAAGGAAATTAAGGATGATCCCGACAAAGTCAAAGCCATTCAGGAGATGCCTGCACCTAGGACAAAGAAAGAAGTTTGAGGGTTCTTAGGTAGATTGAACTACATCTCAAGGTTCATATCTCACCTCACTGCAACCTGTGAACCCTTGTTCAAGCTGTTAAGAAAGGAACAAACAGTCAGGTGGAACGATGATTGTCAAAAAGATTTTGACAAGATCAAGGAGTACTTGCAAGAACCTCTAATTCTCATGCCTCCAATTAAAGGAAGACCTCTGATAATGTACCTGACAGTATTAGAAGGGTCAATGGGGTGTGTATTGGGCCAGCATGACGAGTCTAGTCGAAAAGAGTATGCAATATACTACCTAAGCAAAACGTTTACCGACTGTGAACAACGTTATTCACTGCTCGAGAAAACTTGTTGTGCTTTAGCGTGGGCTGCTCGCCGAATAAGACAGTATATGCTGACTCAAACTACTTTGTTGATCTCAAAAATGGACCCCGTCAAGTACATATTTGAGAAGTCAGCACTTACCGGAAGGGTTGCAAGATGGCAAATGATTTTAATAGAGTATGACATTCAATACACTTCTCAAAAAGCCATCAAGGGCAGTGTACTTGAAAGAAAGAAAAAGATTTGACTTCCCTGATGAAGACATCATGTACTTGAAAGAAAAAGATTTTGAAGAGCCAGTTCACACTGAAGGGCCTGACCCATAAGAAGCATGGACTTTGATGTTTGACGGGGCTGTCAATATGAATGGTCGTGGTGTTAGTGCAGTGCTTATTACACCTAAAGGAGTTCATATGGCTTTCTCGGCAAAAGTCACCTTTGCTTGCACTAACAACGAAGCAGAATACGAAGCCTGCATCATGGGTCTTGAGGAAGCTATTGACCTCGGGATCAAAACCCTAAATGTATTCGAAGACTCGGCTTTGGTAATCAATCAGACCAACGGCAAATGGTACACTCATCAAGAGCATCTGATTCCATACCGTGATTATACGAGGAGATTATTGACCTTCTTCACAACAGTCAAACTTGAATACATCCCTCGAGACGAGAATCAGTTTGCAGACGCTTTATCTACCATTTCCTCCATGATCAAAGTACAAGCTGCCAATTATGTGCCTCGGATTTTGGTATCCAGACTGGACCGATCGACATACGTATTCTCTGTAGAGACTGCTAATGACAACAAGCCTTAGTTCCACGACATCAAACGCTTCTTAGAGAATCAGACATACCCACCTGGGGAATCATCTAATGATAAGAAGACATTAAGAAGGCTGGCTGGCAGTTTCTTCCTCGATGTTGATGGTTCTTTATACAAGCGAAACTTTGACATAGTCCTGCTCAGATTTGTTGACAAGAAGGAGGCAGACCTATTGATGCACGAAGTTGTTAATATCGGGGTACTACTGGATCACAATGGATGCAGACTGTTGTGCCTATGCCAGAAAGTGCCATAAATGCCAGATCTACGCAGATAAAGTGCACGTGCCTCTGAATCCCTTGAACGTGATGTCTTCACCCTGGCCCTTTGCCATGTGGGTGTAAACACCCCAAATTTTACTTCACTTTTTCTCACACCATGGCTTGTGATCTTTCATTTTTGGATTAGCATGAGCCTTACATCTCATATTGCATATTTGTTTCATCTGCATAGTCCCATTTCCATCTGCATCTAGGGTTTGTGATCTGAGCAATCCAAGAATATATCTGAGCCATCCCAATGGTCTTGAAGCTTTCCAAGAGGGTCTGTGTGTGTTCTATGATCATAATATGCTCCCCAAAGTTCATGAAAGTCAAAAGATCACAAAAACTGACAAAGGCATGGAAGCAGAGCTAGGGTTTTCCTACACAAATGACCAGAATTAGGGTTTTGGTTTCAGAGGCCTTAACTCCAAATTTTTTGGTCATTCTTGTTTCTAATGTTCTTAATATGTTATAAGGATCATGTGTACCAAGTTGATGAAGAAACGCATTGTGGAAGTCATCTCATCATTGGGTAACTTCTTGAGCAAGTTAAGACAAAATCAGGGGATCTGAGGCCCCCAACAATGGAACCAAGGGATCATTTTCATCAAATTGAGGTTCTATGATCTTTATTTGATCTTATAAGTGGTTGGAAGTTCAGAAAGTTGAAGAATTTTGAGCCAATTGCAAACTTGCCTTTTTTGGAAATGACTTGTAATGGAAACTTTCCATTTTGGGAAAGATTTTCAACCTCCTCTTTCATGACCAAAAATGCTTCAAATGAAAAAATTCTTGGAAATGAAAGTTGTAGATTAGGTCTTTCCCTTTTCAAAAAGTACTAGAACATGTCTTGATTCATCCTAAAACTCAAGATATGGCCTTTCAAAGGTTGCAAAAATCACATAATTTCAAGTTTCATGTCAAAGAGGCAAATGTGCATTTTTGGTTTCCAAGCACTCTAATGACTTCTAATGTGCCAAAATGTGACATAATATGTATGTACACCTTGCCTAGACCAGAATTGGGCCTTGCATCACAAGTTTTCATGGCCAATTTCTCAAGAAAATTCAAAGAGGGAAAAGTTGCAAAATGCTTGGAAAGGCTTCATCCACTTGTGCCAGCTGCATAACTTTGATTCTATGGCTCTCCATGAATCTTGTTGAGTCCTGACACCCCATTGAACAACTCCTTCCATGGCCCATACCTCCAAGTACACAAATTTGACTTTTTGACAAAACCTCTCATACCAATCAAGCTGAGCCACAACCACTCTTCTGACCAATCAAGACTTCACATACATGCCTCATAGACCTCATTTCATAAGATCTTGGAGCCTGAATCATCACACAACTCAGAATTCACAAAATCACCAAAAAAACTTCCCTTCTTCGAATTGCACAAACCAGCCATCAAACCTCAAAACAAACTTCACCAATCATCTCAACACCACTCATAGAAAACAAAGCAACCCTCAAAATGGCATGAAACCTCCTAAATCAAAAACACGATTCCTCCTTCATCAGAACTGAACTTTCAAAACCAAGCCATACAAGCCTCATTCAAGCATTTTAGAAGCTTCAGGGGGTTCATAGGAGTGGTTTAGCATTATGGAGAAGTCCAGAAAGCTCAGATTGAGAAAGCTTCACCTCAGGTATCATCAAGAACAATTTTTCCAGAAACCTTATTTTAAGTTCTTAAATGGTTCTACATGCTTCCCTGATCATGCTGATATCTTTACTTTTGAAAATGGTTGAGATTTGAGAATGTATGAACTCTCTGAAAGTTTGCCCGAAAATCTTATTTGCTTCGATTCTTGTTTTTAATGTAATATAAATGTTATTTGATGATGGATTCTTGCTTAGGGATGTTAGAGGATCATTTTTGGAGCTTTAGAGGGTTTAATTTGACCTAGGGAAGAAGTTGCGTTGAGTGTCTCGCCGGAGAAGATGACCGGAGCAAGCTCCGGTCACCTGAAAATCATTAGGGTTCTAATTAGGGTTTAGGGGGTCAGTTTGAATGTGGGCCGTATGATTAGGTTTAACGCATGAATGGAGGGCAAGAATTAGTTCATTAAAACCCTAATCAGATGAATTAGTTTAATTAATTAGGTTTAATTTAAAAAATTCCAGATTCAATCTTAGCCACCCATTAGCGCGCCAGTTAATTCCCTCCCTTTTTGTTCAAATCTGGACCATTGGATGCGCTGACTTCCATTTATTTTTATTTTTAATTCACTTTTATTCATTTCTTTTGCATATTTAATTTAAAATAGTAAAACTCATCACAAAAATATTTCCTTTTGCATTTCTGATCCAAATATTTTTCTCAACCCAAAAATGATTTTTATTTTATTTTTTTCATTTAAAAAGTATTTTTAAAATATTTAAATGTTATTTTTAATTAATTAATGGATTTTAATTAATTAAAAACACATTTAGGTTTCTAAAAATCACCAAAAAAATTATGAACTATTCCAATACATTTAGAAACATTTTCAAACTCTTCATACAAATTTCGTTTTAGGTTTGATCATAATTTCACAATTTTCTTTGAATTACGGTTCTTAAAGAATCACATTTTCTAACCCTAATTTGAAAAATTCATTTCTGCCTAACCATGAAGAGTTTGAACTTGATTTGTTTTGCATTATTTCACATATTGCATGTAGTTTCTAGGTTATTTTCCTCATGAATTTATCTTGCATTTTCAAATTGATTTGCATTTTCCTTTGAGAATCACCCAAAAACCCTAGTAAACTTAGGAAAATCATAACTTTGAATAGGATTAGCTTCTGACCTTCTCCTTTGGGGTGTGACCTAATAACGGATTAGGGTTTGATTGAGCTTGATTTCAATTTTTTATCATATTGATTGCTTCTGTTTTGGTCATTTGCATCTCATATGTTCATAAAACCCTAATTATTCATGTTCATTTGCATTCTCCTTTGCATATCATCATCATGTGAACTTTCCATGACATTTCAAGCATTCATATGTCATCTTAGACATCTTAGGACATATTAGAACCTTGCTTTATCATTTCTTCATTCATTTGCCATGTCTTGCATTCATTACATTTCATAAACATCCATGTGTTTTCAAGCTTCTAAGCATGCTTCCTTTGCATCTCATCTTTGTATGATCATTCATATGCATCTTGTATGACTTTGCATCATCTAATATGCCCTTTGAATTGAATTTTCACTTCTGACTTTGGTCTTTGCATTTCATTTCATCTCATTTCAATTCATTTCTTCATGCTTTATATCTTATGCATTCATACTAACACTTTCAGGTACCTTTGGTAAGTTATTTGGGAAGTGGATTTGGCTTCACTTCCCACCTCATCTTATCTACTTAATATGCATATTTACATGTCTTTGAAGTGAAATTGTTCACTTGTGTTCCATCTTTCTCACTTTCTTTCTTTTAAGTTACTTATCTTCTTCAGGAAGTAAGTAACTTATTCTTCTTCTTCCTTCTCTTCTCATCTGTTTCTTCCATTGTGGCCTTGAAGATAATTTCTCTTAAGCCTAACAAACCATAGGACATCTAAGCATGATAACTTTTAGGGTTGTGTATAGTCCCCCTTAGTCTTTTACCTTTGAGTCTCCTTGAGTCTCTCTTCTCATCTCAATAATCAAAGACTAAACTTTTAAGGTTTTAGGACTTTGGAATTAGGGTTATGCCTGCATCCTTCTCTTATGATGAAGTGTATAAATTTAATCTTAAGTGTTAAACCATTAATTTTTTTACACCTCTTAATCAAATCACATTAATAATCACTAAGACTCCATCTTGTAACTTGGGCCTTACATTAGGGTTCTAACTCTTCCTTATGGTTAAGAGGGATTAACCCAAGTGTTTAATGGACAAGTCCCCCTCAAGTTGTCTTACAAACCATAAAATCCACTTTTTAATCTCATCCCTTAATTAAAATCCACTTAATAAAGGCTTTTCATATAATGAATTTAATCCCTAACCATGGATTAAGTTGAGGTACCTTCCTCAGATTAAGTGTGCTCATCTATTATCCTTCTATTAGGATGGTGTAATGAGTTCACTAATCTATGATTAGAGATTAAACTCATTACTTAACACTAAACAAAAAAACAAAAAACATCTAAATAATCAAAGTAGGTTAATGATCTTAATCCTACATCATCATGGTAATTAAGTTGAGATGTTTATCTCATACTTAAGTAGGCTCATTATCCCTAATCAGGGAGGATATAATGAGTTTATAAGCCCTTGATTTAGGCTTAAGCTCATTAACTTATGCAAAACACCAAAAACAATAACAAAACTGAAAACAAAAAAACAAACAATAATCGTATCCTCTGGGATTCTTTTCTCATCACATTCATTCACAAACGAGAACTTGCTTCTTCCGTCTAATGCAAGATAGTTAGCACTCGAGCCAGACGAGTCATACACTTGAGCATAGACAAGTAAGCAGTTCACAGTCAATTTTTTTCCCAGTCTCTTTGAGTTGAACTACGGTGTTCTGACTTCCTCATTGCACGAGAGGATACATAGGCATAATTTAACTTTTATCGAACAAAAGTCTCTGTGTCATCCCCCTCTTTCAGCATTCTTTTCTAAGCGCCAGTTCCTGAGTAATTCACCCTTTTGCACTGACACCTATTCATTCATCCCTAGCTTTTCCACACAGATAGTACATACACTACCCCTTTTAAAGACAATCTAGTAAGCGTGGATTCCGTCGAGTACGACGGACAATATGGGTGCTAATACCTTCCCAGGTTGTAAACAACCCCCTTTCTTAGTTTTTCTGGTTCGCAACCGTCTTATCCATCTCTTTCCAGGTTTATGCAGCATTACCTTTCCTTCGTGATAAAAATGCCTAGTTGGCGACTCTATTCAATTCGTTTTCATTTTCACTTTTCGCCGATCGTTCGCGTTTGCACCGGGATGTAAATCTTTGGGAGCGACTGTGGGGCATTGACATGATTGAAAAGATCGAACCGACTGCTTCAAATGGTCACCGATTCATCCTGGTAGCCATTGATTACTTCACCAAATGGGTCGAAGAAGCTTCGTATGCAAATGTCACCAGAAAAGTGGTAGCCAGATTTCTGAAAAGAGACATCATCTGTCGATATGGAGTTCCTGAGCGAATCATTACTGATAATGGTTCCAATTTGAACAACAAAATGATGGCAGAACTGTATCGGGACTTCGAAATTCAACATCACAACTTTTCTCATTACAGGCCGAAAATGAATGACATTGTTGAGGCCGCTAACAAGAACATTAAGAAGATTGTGCAGAAAATGGTAGTTACCTACAAAGACTGGCATGAAATGCTACCATTTGCCTTACATGGGTACCGAACCTCAATCAGAATATCTACTGGGGCAACGCCTTATCAACTTGTGTACGGTATGGAAGTTGTCCTACCTGTTGAAGTTGAGCTACCCTCCTTACGGGTAATGATGGATGTGAAACTGGATGAAGCAGAATGGGTATGGTCTCGGTACAATCAACTGAATCTAATTGAAGAGAAAAGATTAGCTGCCATCTGTCATGGGCAGTTATATCAGAAAAGAATGAAGAGAGCCTTCAATCAGAAAGTCAGTTCTCGGGAATACCAAGTGGGAGAGCTTGTTCTGAAGAGAATCCTTCCTCCTCATACAGACCACAAGGGCAAGTGGACCCCAAACTATGAAGGTCCCTACGTAATAACCAAAGTCTTCTTGGGTGGGGCACAGATGCTCGCAACCATGGATGGTGAAGACTTCCTGTCTCCTGTGAATTCAGATGCAGTTAAAAAATACTTCGCATAAAAAGACCTGTTGGACATAAAAATAGAATGTAAGTCTAGGAAAAAATAGGGAATCCCCGCGAGTCAAAAATAGAATAAAAGACTCAGGCAAAAATAAGGGAAAAATAAAAAAAATGTACACCCGCTGAGTTGAAAAGCCGCATTGGACAGCTCAGGAAAAAATGGGTATCCCGATGGATTGAAAACCCGAAAGGGTGATCCACGCAAAATCAGGGAATAAGTGAACAACTGCATTCAGAATTCGTCTGTATCACTCACAACATGGCAAGCTTTGAAAGGATAAAGCGTCGGTCAGAATCATCCTTCTTCAGAAAGCAAGATAAGAAGAACGTCTAGGTCATACATGTCATAGCAAAGGAAGCTCACTGGAGTGTCATCTTCAACATTGTCAACATCTTTTATTTTCTCAATTTATAGCAATCTCCTCTTTCCAGGGGATTCGCTTCTTTGACTGTACTTGCCAATTCAGGGCACACAAATCAATAAAATCAGAGTTTTCAGTCACACTTTGTTTTGTACATTTTTGTTTCGTTTGAAAAATATCCAATGTTCATAATACAACGTTTGCATGAAAACTTATAGGCTATTGTTAAAACAAAATGCTTGCAGGAAATACGAATTCTTAAGCAAAACTAACTCCTATGACGGAATCCGGTTAAGGAAACCTCAGGACACTTGTGCGTTTTCCTTTGTCTTAACAGGTTGCAGGTACTCAAGACAGACAATCTTTCGCAACATGGGGCATATCAAGCATTGCATCCCCAACACGCTACTTCCTAAAAGTTATCTCCTCCCCGAGCGGATCTCCCGAGAAATGCCTGACAAATCTTCCTCAGCAAAGTGGTCAAAGATTTTTCTATCCTCCACCAGAGATGACATATTTCTCTCACCCTCAGCATAGTTGGTGGAATTAATTCCCCCACAGAGTTTCCTCCCCAGTAGAGAAATACCTGAAACACATCCCCGACAGAGTGGTTGAAACTTCTTCCTCCCCAGCTGAGTTCTCCCTCCGGATAGACCAATCAATGAACACTATCCCCAAGCTGAGTTCTCTCCCCAAGTAGATCAGCCAGAAATCTTTATATCCGCAGGATCCGAATCTCGGATCAAGTTTCTCACTTGCATAATCATAGCATTAGCATCATATTCACCAAAATAAGCGTAACATTCCATCTAATACGGAGCATTACGGCAAAAAAGAAAATCATCAAACATTCGCATGATCACAAGCCAGGTTCGAGCCAGTCACCTGCAAATACCATCACCACTTCATCAACAATATACAAAAACTCATATCCCCTGCAGATAAAAGCCAAAGCATCCCCTTTTGCACTCTCAAAACAAATACTTATTTATACACGCTCTTTTTGACACTCGTCCGTCTCACCCTATCCCCCCGCAGGTCGCCAGAATACCTTCTGGACTCTCAAATGCGGGTATTGGTTCTTAAATTGTACATTTTCCTTTCGACACTCGTCTGTGTCATACTTCCCCAAGAAGTCAAACACTCGTCCGTGTCTTGCACGTACTTCACCAGCAGGTCAATCACTTGTACATACTTATACACAATCCTTTGATACTCGTCTGTATCTTGTATGTATCATCTCCTCAGCGGATCAACACTCGTTTTTGTTCCTTGCTTAACTGATTGATACTCGCCCGTATCATCATCCTTAAACACGCGTCAGCATTTGTTTCTACCGATACTCGTACGTATAGTGGTTCTAAGGATGCTCATCCGCATCTTTAGTCTATACACACTGTTAAAACTTACACTTTTATTTTTGAAACGTAAGCATTCGTCCGTGTTTACCATTCCCCAGACAGTCGTCAACAAAACAACTTGCTCATATCCGACATTCGTCCTATGTCATGATACTTTCGGCAGCCGTCCCCTGCCAAGTGATCGTCCTTCACCTTCGGATGACCGTCCCTCATCTTTTCCCCCAGTAGAATCTCCATTATTGGAACCTTCTATCCGTTATTCGTCCTATGTCGTGATATTTTAAGCAGCTGTCCCCTGCTAGGTGATTGTCATTCACCTTTGATGGTCGTCCCCATCGTTGATCTTGTTATCTGACATTCGTCCTATGTCGCGATAATCCCCGATAGCAGTCGTACCCTGCTAGGTGATCGTCCTTCACCTCTTGATGATCGTCCTTCATCATGCTTATTCGATGGTCGTCCCCATCGTTGGCCTTTTCTATCTGGCATTCGTCCTATGTCATGATATTTTCAGCATCCGTCCCCTGCTAGGTGATCGTCCTTCACCTTTGATGACCGTCCCTCATCATTATTTCATTTTTTCTTTCACCCGATGGTCGTCCCCATCATTGTTTAATTTACCTTCCAAACCTGATGGCCGTCCACATCAATGTTTTTCTCAATCCCTAGAGAATTTTATTTCCTTACCCGATGGCCGTCCCCGACGTGGTCTCGTTATTTCCCCAACTTGTCGGCCATCCCCGTCATTGCCAAACTTACCATTTTATCCCCAACAGTCGTCCTCTGCTCGATGGTCGTCCTCCATCACTTTTATTTGATAATCATACTATACTACCTTTTACAATTTATATCCCTTTTCTTCTTCTCCCCAGCGAGTGCAAATTTCAGACTGTCTTTGGTATTCAACCACAAGTTACCTTGTTTGTCTGTTAAGCCAGGCGCTTATACCCTGCACAGCTAACTTATGCTTGAATAGGGGCAGCTGTAAACACTCAAAATTTTCCCTCACTCTTTTTCACACCTTGGCTTGTGATATTTCATTTTTGCATTAGTATAAGCATACCATCTCATATTGCATATTTGTTTCACTACATAGTTCCATTTTCATCTGCATCTAGGGTTTGTGATTTGAGCAATCCAAGAATCAATCCGAGCCATCCCAAAGGTCTTGAAGCTTTCCAAGATGGTCCATGTGTGTTCTGTGATCATAATATTCTCCCCAAAGTTCATGAAAGTCAAGAAATCACAAAGATTGGTAAAGGCATGGAAGCAGAGCTAGGGTTTTCCTACACAGATGACTAAAATTAGGGTTTTAGTTTCAGAGGCCTTAACTCCAAATTTTTTGGTCATTATTGTTTCTAATGTTCTTAATATGTTATAAGGATCATGTGTACCAATTTTGAAGAAGAAATTCATTGTTGAAGTCATCTGATCATTGGGTAACTTCTTGAGCAACTTAAGTCAAAATCAGGGCATCTGAGGCCCCCAACAAGGGTACCAAAGGGTCATCATCATCATTTTGAGTCTCTATGATCTTTATTTGATTTTAGAAGTGGCTGGATGTTCACAAAGTTGAAGAATTTTGAGCCAAATTCAAACTTGCCATTTTTGGAAATGACTTGTAATGGAAACTTTCCATTTTGGGAAAGATTTTCAACCTCCTCTTTCATGACCAAAAATGCTTCAAATGAAAAATTCTTGGACATGAAACTTGTAGATTAGGTATTTACATTTTCAAAAAGTACAAGAACATGTCTTGATTCATCATAGAACTCAAGATATGGCCTTTCAAAGTTTACAAAAATCAAATAATTTCAAGTTTCATGTCAATGAGGCAAATGTGCATTTTTGGTTTCCAAGCACTCAAATGACTTCTAATGTGCCCAAATGTGACATAATATGTACATACACCTTGCCTAGACCAGAATTAAGCCTTACATCACAAGTTTTCATGGCCAATTTCTCAAGGAAGTTCAAAGAGGGAAAAATTGCAAAATGCCTTGGATCCTTCCATCCACTTGTACCAGTTGCATCAAACCAATTCTATGGATCTCCATGAATCTTGCTGAGGCCAAACACCCCAAAAAGCCAGCTCTTCCATGGCCCATACCTCCAAGTACACAAATTTGACTTTTTTGCAAAACCTCCCATACCAATCAAGCTGAGCCACAACAACTCTTCTGACCAATCAAGACTTCATATACATGCCTCATGGACCTCATTTCATATCATCCTGGAGCCTGAAACACAACACAAGTCAGAATTCACAAAATCCACAAAAACCTTCATCTCTTCGATTCTCTCAACAAAAGCTACAAACCTTAAAACAAACTTCACCAATCAACTCAACACCACTCATAAAACACAAAGCAACCCTTAAAATGGCATGAAACCTCCTAAATCAAAAACACAATTCCTCCATCATCAAAACTGAACCTTCAAAACCAAGCCATACAAGCCTCATTCAAGCATTTCAGAAGCTTCAGGGAGTTCATTGGGGTGATTTAGCATCAAGGAGAAGTCCAGAAAGCTCAGATTGAGAAAGCTTCACCTCAGGTATCATCAAGAACAAATTTTCAGAAACCTTCTTTTAAGTTCTTAAATGATTCTACATGCCTCCCTGATCATGCTGATGTCTTTACTTTTGAAAATGATTGAGAAATGAGTGTGTATGCTTGCTCTGAAACTTTGCCCGTGAAACATGTTCTTGTTTGATTCTCTTGATTCATGAAAAATAAATGGTTTTTGTTGATGGATTATTGTTTAGGGTTGTTAGTTGAGTGATTCTGGAAAGTTTGATGCGTTTTTATGGCGTATTGAGAGAGATTGAGTGAGGTGCCCACCAGAGAAGATGACCAGAGCAAACTCCGGTCACCTGAAAGTAATTAGGGTTCCTAATTAGGGTTTAGTCTTCAGTTTAAATGTGGACCATTGGATTAGGTTTCGCGCGCGTGTGAATGGTTCAGATCATTTCACTTAAGTTTAATTTTTAATTAATTAAGTTAATCAGCTAATTAACCCAGATGCAATCCAGGCCCTCCATCTGCGCGCGCAGTCTTCCCCCTTTTAAACCTCAACCCTCAGATCAGTTGACTTCCATTTATTTCATTTTTATGGCATTTTCTTTTGCATTTAATTTAAAATAGTAAAACACATCACAAAAATATGATCTTTTGCATTTCCGATCCAAATATTTTTCTCAATCCAAAAATGATTTTTATTTTATTTTTTGCATTAAAAAAGCATTTTTTAAATATTTAAATGTTATTTTTAATTAATTAATGGATTTTAATTAAATAAAAATACATTTAGGTTTCTAAAAATAACTAAAAAAATCATGAACCATTCAAATACATTTAGAAAATATTTTCAAACTCTTCATACAAATTTCTTTTTAGGTTTGATCATAATTTCACAATTTTCTTTGAATTAGGGCTCTTTAAAATCACATTTTTTAACCCTAATTTGAAAAATTCATTTCTGCCTAACCATGAAGAGTTTGAACTTGATTCTTTTTGCATTGTTTCACATATTGCATGTAGTCTCTAGGTTATTTTTCTCATGAATTTATCTTGCATTTTCAATTTGATTTGCATTTTCCCTTAAGAATCACCCAAAAACCCTAGCAAACTTAGGAAATTCATAACTTTCAATAGGATTAGCTTCTGACCTTCCCTTTTGGGGTATGACCTTGTATGGGTTTATGGTTTGATTGAGCTTGATTTCAATTTTTTATCATGTTGATTGCTTCTGTTTTGGTCATTTGCACCTCATATGTTCATAAAACCTAATTTCTCATGTTCATTTGCATTCATCTTTGCATATCATCATCATGTGAACTTGCCATGACATTTCAAACATTCATATGATACCTTAGACATCTTAAGACATGCTTGAACATTGCTTGATCATTTCTTCATTCATTTTCTATGTCTTGCATTCATTACATTTTATAAACATTCATGTGTTTTCAAACTTCTAAGCATGCTTCCTTTGCATCTCATCTTTGTATGATCATTCATATGCATATTTTTGACTTTGCATCATCTCATATTCCATTTTCATTGCAAATAACTTCTGACTTTGGTCTTTGCATATCATTTCAATTCATTTCTTTATGCTTTATGTCTTGTGCATTCATACTAACATTTTTAGGAACTTTTGGTAAGTTATTTGGGAGGTGGATTTGCCTTCACTTCCCACCTCCTCTTATCTCATTAATATTCATTCTTACATGTCTTTTAAGTGAACTTGTTCACTTGTGTTCCTTCCTTCCTACTTTTTTTCTTTCAAGTTACTTATCTTCTTCCGGAAGTATGTAACTTGTTCTTCTTTCTCCTTCTCTTTTCATCTGCTTCTTCCATCGGTGGCCTTGAAGATCTTTTCTCTTAAGCCTAAAAAACCATAGGATATCAAATAATGGTAACTTTTAGGGTTGTGTATAGTCCCCTTAGTCATTTACCTTTGAGTCTCCTTGAGTCTCTCTTCTCATCTTAATAATCAGAGACTAAACTCTTAAAGCTTTAGGACTTTGAATTAGGGTTATGCCTGCATCCTTCTCTTAGGATATAGTGTATAACTTTAATCCTAAGTGTTAAACCTTTAATTTGTTTAAACCTCTTAATCAAATCACATTAATAATCACTAAGACTTTATCTTTTAACTTGGGCCTTACATTAGGGTTCTATCTCTTCCTTGTGGTTAAGAGGGACTAACCCTAGTGTTTAATGGACAAGTCCTCCTCAAGTTGTCTTACAAACCATAAAATCCACTTCTTGATCTCATCCCTTAATTAAAATCCACTTAATAAAGGCTTGTTATATAAGGAATTTAATCCCTAACCATGGATTAAGTTGAGGTATCTTCCTCAGCTTAAGTGTTCTCATCTATTATCCTTCTATTAGGATGGTGTAATGAGTTCACTAATCTGTGATTAGAGATTAAACTCATTACTTAACACTAAACAAAAGCCCAAAAACATCTAAATGATCACAAGTAGGTTAATGATCTTAATCCTACATCATCATGGTAATTAAGTTGAGATGATTATCTCTTACTTAGGTAGGCTCATTATCCCTAATCAGGGAGGATATAATGAGTTTGCAATCCTTTGATTTAGGCATAAGCTCATTAGCTTATGCAAAACACCAAAAACAATAACAAAACTGAAAACACAAAAACAAACAATAATCGTCTCCTTCGGGATTCTTTTCTCATCACACTCATTCATAAACGAGAACTTGCTTCTTCCGTCTAATGCAAGACAGTTAGCACTCGAGCCAGATGAGTCATACACATGAGCATAGACAAGCAAGCAGTTCACAGTCAATCCCTTTTCAGTCTCTTTGGGTCGAACTATGGTGTTTTAACTTCCTCATTGCACGAGAGGATACGTAGGCATAACTTAACAGTTATCAAACAAAAGTCTATGTGTCTTCCCCCTCTTTCAACATTCTTTAAAAGCCTCAGTTCTTGAGCAATTCTTCCTTTTGCACTGACACCTGTATTTTCTTTCCTTAGCTTTTGCACACAGATAGCACATACACTACCTCTTTAAACACAATCTTGTAAGCGTGGATCCCGTCGAGTACGACATTCAATCTGGGTGCTAATACCTTCCCAGGTTGTAACCAACCCCCTTTCTAAGTTTCTCTGGTTCACAACCGTCTTATCCATCTTTTTCTAGGTTTATGCAGCATTACCTTTCCTTCGGGATAAAAATGCCTAGCTGGCGACTCTATTCACTTCATCTTCATTTTCTCTTTTCGCCGATTGTTCGTGTCTGCACCTTGGGACCTAGTGTCTTTTCATGGGAGCGACACATGTTCACCTGCAAAATGCTTTCCAAAATTACTATTGCTCATATGATTTAGTTTCCATATAATGTATCTCTTGTAAACAAAAAAGAAGTGATGAGTAGGGTTCTTTCATCTTGTACGAAAGCATGATAATCTTTTTCAATTTATTTTCTATTTAGGAGCACATCTGGGTGTGAATCATGACATTCATAACCTTATCGTCCGTATTCCATGCTATGTGTTTTTGCATCTTCTGAATTCTTATACACACGTCTAAAACTTTGGATTATTGTAAAATACCATAACTCATTAGCTAAAGATTGTTCTTTCTTCTTATATCGTGTGGAACTACTTTTTGGATAGATAGTTAATGATGCATACATATTTTGAAGTAAAATACAATGATTAATACAATCATGTATTGTTTTCATAACTCATGCCAATAGAATACAATATTTTCTTAGTCTCGTAGATTCAATTAGGGAGCATTTTATTGTCATGAAACATATATTCTAAAAGACTTAGAAAGGTTTGAAACATTTAACACACCATCCATTTTCAATTTTAATTTTATGAAGTTTTATGATCGCAAACTATTTTGTAAGCTTGGTACATCCATCATAAAATGAGGCCTCTCAAACATTTAAGGACATTCACAAAAATCTTCTTCAAATAAAATCACAAACTCATCGACTCAATTACATTCATACATATCTTTTTTGAAACTAACATGCGTATGTATGGTATATCTACATGAATTGGTGGACTAATATTTTTCTTCCCCGAAGTACATCCAACATGCATAACTTTTATTAGTTCCATTACATATTAAATGGCCTTTCAAAACTATCACTCACATTTTTATCACAACAATTTAAACTATGGTACATCATTTGAACTATGGTAGTTTACATAATATATATGAATTTTATGTAGGTGTAAGCCCTAGAGGTCAAAACTTTTGGTATTTATATCGAATTATTTATTAATAATAAAAGGAATTTCTTTATTAAGATTGTTTTTCTAAAATAATAAAATCCCTAGAATAGCTAGTCCGTTTAAGGAAATATTAAGTGTGACTTAATCATGAGATTCCATTAAACATAAGGAAATTATTCTTGAAATATCAGTAGTCAAGTATTACTGTGAAGTGGGATAACCTTAAAGCATTAAGGCTATTATGTAGATAGACTGATGATCATATCTAATGGATAATGGATAAGGAGAGTTATCAAGTCTTAACATATGTATGAATATTAAGAGAAATATTTATATTGGATTGACCCGCTATGAAAGTATTACATAGAATGTAATGCAAAGTTTCATAGGTTTCTCTCATGGTGATAATGATGTATATAGAACCCTTCGACCTAAAACCACTATGGACCCTAGATGTAGAGTCAAATATTTTATTGCTGATCAAACATTGTTCGTAATTTGATGACCATAAAGACAGTTGATGAGTACTTCACAAAGCATGTTGAGGGACATGATTGATCTAGATGGATATTTACCATCATGCATAACAGGATAAATGTCTAAGGGCCCAATATTGAATTGGACAAGGGTGACATGGTATATGCCTTGTGTTTAATATATACATAAGGGAAATGGGTAATTGTACACACAAGTATTATCACAAAAGATTTTTTCAGATCACATGACATTTTCGTGACTTGGATAGCAGTGATTTGTTACTAGATACCACTCACTATTTATTATGTTAAATACATTATTTGATATAATTGCCAATGTCGCGAAATCCTACAAGGTCACACACATAAGGACCGTTTGATAAGATTAGAGTAAATAAGAAACACCATAAGGTACATTGCACTTAAGTAAATATAGAATACTGTAAGATACGGTGCACTTAAGTAGAATACGAAATATGATAAGGTATCATCTGCTTAAGTTATATACAGTCATCATAAGATATGGTGCATGTACACTTAAGTGGGCTTTTTAGCTTGCATCTCACACAAGTGGTTCTATAAATAGAACATTTGTGCAGAAGCATACACACTTGATGAATATTTGGTTGTGAGACCCTAGCCATATTTTCCTTCTCTTTCTCTCACTCAGAGCCTTCAATCGTACCAGCTAGCTCTGGACTGAAGGAATCTGTTCATCTGGATTGAGTAGAGGCGTTGTTCATCATACATCGCTCGTGATCACTCATTTGATTCAGAATCAAAGGTTTCATCACCACAAGAGGTAACCATTTCATCACTAATCATGATAATTTGTAAGGATCACTAAAGGGAAATTTTATTTTTCCGTTGCGTTTTAGATCGCGGTTTCCCTTCTGTTGTATCAGAGCCACTTACAAAACCATTATAATTGTTTATTTTATGTATTTAATGTTTTAATTCGATTAAAACACCTAAATAATTAAATTAAAATTGAGTAATTGAATTTTGGCATCAGGTTGTGTACGATTAGGATGAATTATATTGACTATGCTTCAGAATTCGACATTAGTATGGTGAAACAACAATATATCGATCGTCCTTAAGTTACACTAATATGATCGATCAAGTTTTATTTATGATATAAGTAAATCTGATGCAAATATGGTATATGGATATATTGTTTGTATTTAGTCCATTCAAATAACGTAATGATTGTTATTACTTTGAGCGATCCATGTTCATTTGCTTCGGAATCCGACGTTAGTATGCTGAAGCAATGGCATGTCGATCAATCACACTGTATTTTAGATCATGGTGTTTTGACGGTATGAACTTGTTACATTAGGGTTCATGATGACACAATGGTTGTGCTATCAAATGAGGTATGCGATTAGGGTTGTGATGGCACAAAAGTTGTGCTTTAATTTTTAGGAAAGTATCAAGTGTTGATGCGAAAAATGATGATGATTTAAAATGAATTGTTCATTAAAATTTTGCATTAGGGCGTTGTCCTTAACACCCCCATAGGGGGATCTTCCCCCTTGACCCTCATCCGCTGAATGGTCAACGGAACCCCCGGCTACTCTACGTACAGTGATCATTTTCCAAAATTTAATTTGATTTAATTAATCAATACGATTTAAAATAATAATAATAATAATAATAATAATAAAATGTGTTTGTTATTATTCTCTTGTTGTGATCAATTATGGCATTAGTTTTCTTTTATTTTGTTTTGGGATTTTAAAATATAACATGCGTGTCGTGCTTCTCTTTTAATCTCTTGATGTAACTTCTCTTCTCATCTCACTCCCTCGTATGTAAAACGAATATTCTTTAATGTAATGTAATTAAGAAAATAAAGAATACAAGATCAGAGGAGGCCAAACTTAGAGATCTTGCTTGCAGTAGCGTAGATCATTATTAGGTTTAGCTTAAGTTCTCTCATTCGCTTGGGATAACTATTGCACTAAGGGCCATAACTGTTTCAGTTGTATGTATGTTGAGGCATGTGAATGCATGTTTATGCATGTGAGAGACGATTTATATGACAAATAAGTCTATGAGATTAAATTAATTAAAAATTCCCTCAAAACTGAATATTAAGTTTATGCTTTCCAAGTTTTAGAACTCATCAAGACTACTATCAAATAATGTAGGTTTCGCCTAACGCGAGATGCATGTTCTATATTAGTAAGGTGCGATGGGATAAATGGAATATCCAATTTCTAAAACAATGGTTCAAACTTAACTAAACAAAATATAATAAGATTATATATGTTTAGAAGCAAGAGTTGAGGATGATCCATATGATGGGTTAGAATAAGGAGTTATTCACCCAACTAAAATATTCGAGAATTGTATTAGATATTGTTGGAAGGAGTTTCTACCTAAATAGTCGAGTAGTGTAATCATCCTAACGCCGACTTAACACAAAGTGAAATATGGATCTCGATCCACTAGAAAATCTTCCAACGGAATTTTCCAAATCAAAGGGTGATGGTAATTTGTTTTGAGTAAAATAGTGGGAGCATATTTAATTAAATACCTAATTGAGTATGTTGTTTTATTGATACTTAAATTCTCATTTTATTTTGTAGATTACCATGACAATAAACACCTCTAACAACATTTTGTGATCAATCTTTGATATGGAAAAATTGTCTGGGACAAGTTTTTTGGATTAGCACCTGAGAATTATCCTCAAACATGACAAAAAGTTGTATGTCTTAGAGAAACCTATTCCTGATTCGGAGCCTACTACTTCTGCTCCTAAGGTTAAAAGATATGCTTATAAGAAGCATGCTCATAATGTCGCGGTGAGAATTGGATGTCTGTCGCTCCCACCAAATGAAGCCGGGTCAAATGGGGTACAGACGCAAACGGTCGGCGAAAGGAGGATGCGAGAACACACAGGAGTGAACTCACGGGGAATGAAAAGAGTCGCCAGCTAGGCATTTTTATCCCGGAGGAAAGGTAATGCTGCATAGACCTAGAAAGATATGGATAAGACGGTTGCGAACCAGAGAGACTGAGAAAGGGGGTTGGTTACAACCTGGGAAGGTATTAGCACCCAGATTGTCCGTCGTACTCGACGGGATCCACGCTTAAAAGATTTGTGTTTTAAAGGGGTAGTGTCAGTGCAATTTGTGTGTAAAAGGGCTGGAAAAGGATGTACAGGTGTCAGTGTAAAAGAAGTGTGAAGTGTATAAATGTACAGTGTCAGTGTAAGAACAGGAATAAGATGCTCAATATCATGAGGTTAAAAGAATAATGCTGGAAGGAGGGGGAATATACAAAGACTTTTGTTCGATAACTGTTAAGTTATGCCTACGTATCCTCTCGTGCAATGAGGAAGTCAGAACACCGTAGTTCGACCCAAAGAGACTGAAAGATGAATTGACTGATGAACTGCTTACTTGCCTATGCTCAAGTGTATGACCTGTCTGGCTCAGGTGCAAACTGTCTTGCATTAGACGGAAGAAGCAAGTTCTCGTTTATGAGTGAAGGTGATGAGAAAAGAATCCCGGAGGAGACGATTATTGTTTGTTTTTGAGTTTTCAGTCTTTTATTGCTTTTTGGAAATTTGTCATAAGTTAATGAGCTTAAGCCTAGACCAATGGGTTAGTAAACTCATCACATCTTCCCTCTGATTAGGGGTAATGAGAATACCTTAAGTGTGAAGTCCGCTTCTCACACTTAATCACCTTTGATGCAGGATTAAGATCATTAACCTACTTGTGATTATTTAGATGTTTTTGTTGTTTTTGTTTAGTGTTGAGTAATGAGATTAAGCCATAATCAGGGATTAAACAGACTCATTACACCATCCTAATAGAAGGATAATAGATGAGAATGTTTAAGCTGAGGAAAGCTCCTCAACTTAATCCATGATTAGGGATTAAACCCATGGAAAAACAAAGCCTTTATTAAGTGGATTTTAATTAATGGTAAGATGATGAAGTGAGTTTTAGGGTTTGTAAGACAACTTGAGGGGGACTTGTCCATTAACACTAGGGTTAGTCCTTCTTAACCAATTAAGGAAGAATTAGAACCCTAATGCAAGGCCCAAGTTACAAGCTTGATGTCTTGGTGATTATTAAGTGAATTGATTAAAGGATTTAAACACATTAAGGATTTAACACTTAGGATTAAAGTTGTACACTCCATCCTAATAGAAGGATGCAGGCATAAGCTTAATCACAAAGCCTTAAAGCCTTTAGGGTTTAGTCCCTGATTATGAGGTGAGAAGAGAAGACTCAAAGAGACACAAAGGTAAAACTAAGTGGGGAGACTAATCAAAACCCTAATCATTGTCATGCTTGGTTGTTCCTATGGTTTGTGAGGTTAACAAGAGAAATCTTCAATGGAACCACCAGGAAGCAGATGAAAGGATCAGGGGAAGCAAAGTAACTTGCTTCATTTAAGAAGGCAAGTCACTTGAAGAAAGAAAGTAAGAAGAAGAAGAAAGAGCAAACTAAATCTCAAACACAAAGTAAAATGCAGCAATGATGCATAAGAGAGATGGAGAGAAATTGTGAGAAGTGAAGGCAAATTCACTTCTCAAAGCAACTTACCACCTGAAAAGTTAGTGAAGGAAATGCAATGCAATGCAAAATGAGATGAAATGGCATGATGCAAATCAAAACCAGAAGCATATATGAGATGATAATGATGCTATTATATGATGCAAACATGAATCAAGACATGGGGATGATCACATGAACAAATGGATGCAAATGGAGCTAGTTTAGAACCATGAACATACATGAAGAGTTATGGAATGCAAATGGCATACAACATGGCAAATACATGATGCAATGATGAAAAATGCTTCTAATATGTCTTAAGATGTCTAATGAATCAAATGGATGCACAAAATGCTATGGTAAGTCATGTTATGCAAGCAAATGCAAGATGTATGCAAAAGGAAGCCCAAATTAGGGTTTATGATCAATGCATCAAACAAAAACCAAAATCAGAAGCAAACATCAAGATAAAAAATTGAAAATGCATTCAAAGGAAACCTAAACCTACACAAACTCACTGCCCAAAGGAGGGGTTCCAACTCTTAACCTAGTTAGGGTTATGAATTTTCTAAGATTTCTAGGGTTTTAGGGTACCTTAACAAGAAAAATGCCAAACAAAATGAAAATGAAAGATCAAATCATGCCAATTTAATCTCACAAACTACATGCTAAACAAAATGCAATGCTAAAAGAATCAAAGTCCAACTCTCAATGGTTAGGCAGAAAGGATTTTTTGAAGTTTGGATCAAAATAATGCCTTGAAATGATTTTAATTCCATGAAAAATTCTCAAAAGACATCAAGATCAAAAAAGAAATTTGGTTTGAGGATTGGACAATGTTTCTAAATGGTTTTAAATGTTTCATGAATTTTTTGGTGATTTTTAAATACCTAAAAGTATTTTTAATTAATTAATTCTCATTAATTAATTAAAAATAAACTTTTAAATGATTTAAAAATATTTTTTAATGCAAAAAATAAAAATAAAAATGTTTTTGGTTTCTGAAAATTAATAAAAGTTTGTACAAAAAATTTCAGAATTTTTAAAATTGTTTTGCTATTTTAAATAAAATGCACAAATAAAATGAATAAAAATGAAAATAAAATTGAAATAAATGGAAGGTCAAACAGATCAGTGGCTAGCATTCAAACTAGAAAACGCGCGCGTTGACTGGCGCCACATCCGATGGCTGGAATTTAAACTGGCCAGATTAATTATAAAACCTAATTAAATGACTAATGACGTGGATTAGGGTTAAGTGAAGCAATCCAGGCCATTGAATGCACGCGGGAATTGACCAAGTCAGCTCATCCAACGCTCAGGATTCAAACTCTCATTAATTACAGGGATTAGCCCTAATCATTTTCAGGTGGCCGGAGAAGACCTCCGGTCGTCTTCTCCGGTGGGACTCCCACCTGAAAATCCCTAAAATCCTCAAAACCTCACAAAAATGAAAACTAAAAGCCCAGAAATCATTCCCACACCTCACTGAATCAAAACCCCCACTCAAATCTCATTTATCACTCATCAATCAGCTGAATCGAAACAAAACATTTTTTAGGGCAAAAGTTTCAAACAGTGCATACATCCTGGTTTCTCAACCATTTTCAAAAATAAACACATATTCATGATCAGGGGAGTGCATAGAAGCTATTAAGAACTCAAAAACATGTTTCTGGAAAAAAGTTTTGAGTTGACTACCTGAACTGAAGCTTTCGATTCAGGAGCTTTCTAGATGTTCCCTTGGCTCAAATGCACTCCAATGACCCCCCTAAGAAGCTTGCAGTGTTTGTTTGAAGTTTGCAATGGCTGGTTTGAGAGGTGGCAGGAGTTCTGTTTAATGGCAGGTGGTGATCGTGTTTGTGATTCTGGGAGTTTAAGGCAATGGTGATGAGTGCTTTGTGACCAGGAAGATGTGTTGAGTTGATCTGTGAAGTTAGTTTGTGTGTTTGTGACTTGTGTGATGAGTTTCGAAAGCTCTTGCACAAGAGGTGGAAAATGATAATGCTGTGTTGTGGTGTGTTTCAGGCTTGCTTCTTGTTATGTTTGGCTTGCATTTGATTAGTATAAACAATTGGGATTGGTCAGAAGATGTGATGTGTGCTTTATTGATTGTTATGGGTGCTTTTGCCAAAATGTCAAAGTTGTGTAAGAGAGGTATGGGCTACTTTCTAGCCAAGTACAAGGAGGGTGTGCTGCGCAACATGATGAGGGGAAAGGCCTAGGATGGTTCAGCAAGCTAGCAAGCAAGTGGGCTATGTCTTATGATGAGTTTTGCAACTTGCCTTGCTTTTGCTCTTTGTGAAATATCTTGATCCATGGGCCATAAAACATGTGATTCTTTGGGTGCAATCTGACTTTTAGGACTTGTATGATCATGTGGTGAAGTTTTGAAGTGCATTTGATGACTAAATTTGCCTTGAGAAGTGAATTTGCAACTTTGCCTCTTTGGTGCATAACTTGAAATTTTGTGATTTTTGCCAACTTTGACAAGCCATAACTTTTGATCCAAAATGAATTAGGTCATGTTCTTGTACTTTTTGAAAAGGGAAAGATCTATTCTACAACTTTCATGACCAAAGTTTTTCCATTTGAAGCTTTTTTGAATCAAAAAGTAAGGGTTGAAAAAGTTGCCTAAAATGACAATTTCATTAAAAGTCAAACTTGCCCAAAAAGTCAACTTTGCAAAAGACTTGAAATTCTTCAAATTTGTGAACTTCTAACATCTTCTATGATCAAATAAAGATCATATACAATCAAAATGATGAAGAACACCCTTTGGTTGGGTCATTGGGGGCCTCAGATGCCCTGATTTTGCACTGACTTGCTTGAAAAGTCAACTCTTGATCAGATGACTTCCCCATGGAATTTCTTCATGAAAATTGATATGCATACTCCCTATGCCATATAGAGACCAATAGAAACAAGAATGACCAAAAAATTTGGAGTTAGGGCCTTTGAAACCAAAACCCTAATTCTAGGTCATCTGTGCAGTCAAGCCTGGCTCAGCCTCCACACCATTTCCAGTTCTTGTGATTCTTTGACATTCCTGACTTTGAGAGGATATAACATGATGCTTGAACACACATGGAACCCTTTGAAGTGATTGATGACCTTTGGAGTGGCTCAAGAAGCTCTTGGATTGCTCAGATCACAAACCCTAGATGCAGATGACTTTGAACCAATGCAATGAATCAAAAATGTGATGTGAGATGCTTTGATTGAGTTTATGCATATGAAATGATCACAAGCCATGGTGTGAATGGGTGAGGGCAAATTTGGGGTGTTTACAGCTGCCCCTATTCAAACATGAGTTAGCTGTGCAGGATGTAAGCAACGGCTTAACAGGCCAACAAGATAACTTGTGGTTGAATACCAAAGACAGTCCAAAATTTGCACTCACAGAATGAAGAAGAAAAGGGATATAGATTGTAAAAGGAAAATAAAGTATACTGTAAAGTGTGAGCGACGGAGGACGACTGCTGGGTAAAGAGCAATGACGGGGACGGCCGACATGCTGGGAAAAGTGCGGAAAATAAGGCAATGACGGGGACGACCGACATGCTGGGGATAAAAGGGATTATGATGGGGACGACCATCAAGATAAAGCTGTAAAATTCTATGGGGATTAATGAAACAAGACGGGGACGGCCATCAAGTTCATAAAGTAAAGTAACTAACGACGGGGACGGCCATCGGGCTAAAAAAGTAAAGGGGACCACGACGGGGACGGCCATCGGGTTAAAGAATAAATGAAATAAACAGATGATGAGGTACGGTCATCAAAGGTGAAGGACGATCACCTAGCAGAGGACGGCTGCTCTGTTGGGTATAAGATGAGGGACGGTCATCTAAGGTGAAGGACGATCACCTGGCAGGGTACGGCTGCCGAAAATATCGCGACATAGGATGAATGCCGGATAAAAGGTCAACGATGGGGACGGCCATCGGATGAGCATGATGGAGGACGACCATCAAGAGGTGGAGGACGACCACCTAGCAGGGGACGGCTGCTCTCAAGGTTTATCATGACATAGGACGAATGCCAGAAAACCAAAATCAACAATGGGGACGGCCATTGGATAAAATGATGAAGGATAATCATCAAAAGGTGGAGGACGACCACCTAGCAGGGGACGGCTGCTAAAAATCACGACATAAGACGAATGTCGGATAGAAGATCAACGATGGGGACGGCCATCGGACGAGCATGATGAAGGACGATCATCAAGAGGTGGAGGACGACCACCTAACAGGGGACGGCTGCTCTCAGGGTTTATCATGACATAGGACGAATGTCAGATAAAAAGAAAGTTGCTTTGTTGGCGATCTACTGGGGAATAGTAAACACGGATGAGTGTTTACATCCAAAAAACAAAAGGTATAAGTATTTAGATGTTTGTGTATAGATTAAAGATGCGGACGAGCATCCTTAAGACTACGATACGGACGAGTATCGGGTAGAAACAAATACTGACACGTGTTCAAAGATGATGATACAGACGAGTATCAACCGGTTAACAAGGAACACAGACGAGTGTTGAATCTGAGGGGACTCTTCTGGGGAATGATAGACACAGACAAGTGTCTAAATTCAAGAAGACAAAAGTGTTTGACACAGGGTATGGATTAAAGATGCGGACGAGCATCCTTAAGACTATGATACGGACGAGTATCAGGTAGAAACAAACGCTTGACACATGTTCTGAGATGATGGTACGGACGAGTACCAACTGGTTAACAAAGAACAAGGACGAGTGTCGAATCTGCGGGGATATAAATGATATATACAAGATACGGACGAGTATCTGTATGAGTATGAGTGGTGTATAGATGAGTATTTAACTGTTGGGGGAGAGTGACACAGACGAATGTCAAAAGGAGAAAAGTATAGTACAAACAAATATCTGATATACAAAGTGTTTATGTTACTGTGCTGGGGAAAATGACATGGACGGATGTCAAGGAATTGCATATGTGAGTGCAAAGAGGATGCTTTGGCTTTCTGCTGGGGATACGACACGGACGGGTGCCACAAAGAGTATATACTGGTGTTTGGGAATGTAAGGCAACTGTGTTTGCTGGGGAATCGGGAAGGTATTCCGTATATTGATGGATTGTCAATATTCACAAGTGTTTGATTCAGAACATGGCTTATGATTATGCGATATGTTTGATTTTTGCCGTAATGCTCCGTATTGGACGGAATGCTACGCTTTATGGGTGAATATGATGCGAATGCTATGATTATGCAAAGATACCAATCCAAGATTCGGATCCCGTTGCTGCGAAGACCTCTGGTCGATCTGTTTGAAATGGACATCCCAGCTGGGGATGAGATCATTGGTAGATCCGATGAGATGATATCTGCTTGGGGGAATAGGTCACTGATAGACCCATCCTGATAATGAGGGACCCAGCTGGGGTTTGTAGAAGCTCTCTTCACTCTGTTGTGATCCCTTCATGCGCTGCTTTTTTGGATAGAGGCTGAAGCTCTGTGGGGAGATGGTTCCCTGACTTTTGTACTTAGTTGAGGAGGAAGAATGATTGGCACCTCGGTTGGGGAGAAATAACAAGTGGAAACTTAGCTGGGGAGAAAACACTTTGAATGCTAAGACTGAGTGTCGATTTGTCAGCTTGCTGGGGTGAAGCTTACATGCCCCATGTTGCGCTTCGGACACCTGCAATCCTGCAACGATAGGGAAACGCACAAGTAATCCCGAGGTATCCTTTACTGGATCCCGTCATGAGAGTTCAGACACTCCCGGGAGTAAATATATTCCCTGCAAGCATGTATTATTATTTTTGAAGATAAGCATCTGTATTCATGCAATCAGTTTTTTCTTAAGACATCAGACATTTTTGCAAATAAAATGTACAAGACGAAAACATGACTGAAAATCTGATTTTATTAATTCCTGTGCCCTAAATTGGCAAGATACAGTCAAAGAAACAAATCCCCTGAAATGAGGAGATTGTTACAAAATGAGAAACAAAATGCTGGCAATATTGTCGACGCTTTAAGGAGCTTCCCATCTGCTATGACTCGTATGACATTTGACGTTCTTCTCGTCTTGCTTTCTGAAGAAGGCTGATTCTGAAAGAAGCTTGATCCTTTCGAAGCTTACCAAGTTGTAGGTGATACAGACGAATTCAGAATGCAGTTGTTCGCTTATTCCCTTATTTTGCCTGGATCGCCCTTTCGGGTTTTCAATCCTTTGGGATACCCATTTTTTCCTGAGCTGTCCAATGCGGCTTTTCAACTCAGCGGGTGTACATTTTTTTGTTTATTTTCCCTTACTTTTGCCCGAGTCTTTCATTCTGTTTTTGACTCGCCGAGATGCCCTTTTTTTGCCTGGACTTACATTCTGTTTTTATGTCCAACGGGTCATTTTATGCGAAGTATTTTTTAACTGCATCTGAATTCACAGGGGACGGGAAATCTTCACCATCCATGGTGTTGAGCATCAGTGCTCCACCAGAGAAAACTTTCTTTACTACAAATGGTCCTTCATAGTTCGGAGTCCACTTGCCCCTGTGGTCTGTATGAGGAGGGAGGATTCTCTTCAGCACAAGATCTCCTAATTGGTACTCTCGGTGCCTGACTTTCTGATCGAAGGCTTTCTTCATTCTTTTCTGATATAACTGCCCATGATAGATTGCAGCCAATCTTTTCTCTTCAATCAGGCTCAGTTGCTCGTATCGGGACCGGACCCATTCGGCTTCGTTCAGCTTAACATCCATCAATACCCGTAGGGAGGGTAATTCAACTTCAACCGGTAGGACTGCTTCCATACCATACACAAGTTGATACGGTGTTGCCCCAGTGGATGTTCTGATTGACGTGCGGTACCCATTCAAGGCAAACGGCAGCATTTCATGCCAGTCTTTGTATGTGACTACCATCTTCTGCACAATCTTCTTAATATTCTTATTAGCTGCCTCAACAGCGCCGTTCATCTTTGGCCTGTAAGGAGAAGAATTGTGGTGTTGGATCTTGAAGTCCCGACACAGCTCTGCCATCATTTTATTGTTCAAGTTGGAACCATTGTCAGTAATGATTCGCTCGGGAACTCCGTATCGACAGATGATATCTCTTTTCAGAAATATGGCTACCACTTGCCTTGTAACATTTGCATAAGAAGCTGCTTCGACCCACTTGGTGAAAAATAGTCAATGGCAACCAGGATGAATCTGTGGCCATTCGAAGCAGTCGGTTCAATCTTGCCAATCATGTCAATACCCCACATAGCAAAGGGCCAGGGTGAAGACATCACATTCAAAGGATTAGGAGGCACATGCACCTTATCTGCATAAATCTGGCATTTATGGCATTTTCTGGCGTATGCACAACAGTCGGCATCCATTGTGGTCCAATAATAACCTGATCTTAGCAACTTTTTAGCCATGGCATGCCCTCCCTCATGGGTACCAAAGGATCCTTCGTGCACTTCATGCATTAACAAATCTGCTTCTGTCCTGTCGACGCATTTGAGGAGTACCATATCAAAGTTTCTCTTGTACAGGGAACCATCAGTGTTCAGGAAGAAACTACCAGCAAGCCTTCTCAAAGTCTTCTTATCATTGGAAGATGCCCCAGGTGGGTATGTTTGATCCTCCAAGAAGCACTTAATGTCATGGAACCAAGGCTTATCATCTTTGACAACATCTGCTGCGAATACATATGCTGGTCTGTCAAGTCTGGACACTGAGATCCAAGGTACAAAGTTGGCAGTCTGAACTTTGATCATGGATGAAATGGTAGCCAGAGAATCTGCAAACTGATTCTCGTCCCGAGGGATATACTCAAGCTTGACCGTTGTAAAGAAAGTCAATAACCTCCTTGTATAATCCCTGTAAGGTATTAGATGATCTTGGTGGGTGTACCATTTTCCGTTGGTTTGATTGATTACCAGAGCTGAATCTCCGAACACGGTCAATGTCTTGATCCTGAGGTCAATGGCTTCCTCAAGACCCATAATACAAGCTTCGTATTCAGCTTCGTTGTTAGTGCAGTTGAAAGTGAGTTTTGCCGAGAAGGGAATGTGAACTCCTTTAGGTGTTATGAGTACTGCACCAACACCACGACCATTCATATTAACAGCCCCATCAAACATCATAGTCCATTCTTCTTCCGGGTCAGGCCCTTCAGTGTGAACAGGCTCTTCATGATCTTTTGCTTTTATGAACATGATGTCTTCATCGGGGAAGTCAAATCTCATAGGCTGGTAATCATCAATGGGTTGCTCAGCAAGATATTCAGACAATACACTGCCCTTGATGGCTTTCTGAGATGTGTATTGAATATCATATTCTGTGAGGATCATTTGCCATCTTGCAACCCGTCCGGTAAGCGCTGGCTTCTCGAATATGTACTTAACTGGGTCCATTTTGGAGATCAATAAAGTAGTGTGGGTCAACATGTACTGTCTCAGTCGGCGAGCAACCCACGCTAAAGCACAGCAAGTTTTCTCGAGCAGTGAATAACGTTGTTCACAGTCGGTAAACTTTTTGCTTAGGTAGTATATTGCATACTATTTTCAACCAGACTCGTCATGCTGGCCCAACACACACCCCATCGACCCTTCTAATACTGTCAAGTACATTATCAGAGGTCTTCCTTCAACTGGAGGCATAAGGATTGTAGGTTCTTGTAAGTACTCTTTGATCTTGTCAAAAGCCTTCTGGCAGTCTTCGTTCCACCTGACCGTCTGTTCTTTTCTTAGCAGTTTGAACAAAGGTTCACAAGTTGCTGTAAGGTGGGATATGAACCGTGAAATGTAGTTCAATCTACCTAAGAACCCTCGAACTTCTTTTTCTGTCTTCGGTGCAGGCATTTCTTGAATAGATTTGACTTTATCAGGGTCAACTTCAATCCCTTTCTCGCTTACAATAAATCCCAGCAGCTTACCGGATCGCACCCCGAATGTGCATTTGTTGGGGTTCAACTTCAGTTGGTACTTCCTCAGACGTTTGAAAAGCTTCAGCAGATTCACCAGGTGATCTTCTTCAGTGAGGGACTTGGCAATCATGTCATCCACATAACACTCGATTTCTTTATGGATCATATCGTGGAATAATGTTACCATAGCCCGTTGATATGTTGCACCAGCATTCTTCAGTCCGAATGGCATCACCTTGTAACAGAACGTGCCCCAGGGTGTGATGAAGGTTGTCTTCTCCATGTCTTCAGGTGACATCTTGATCTGATTATATCCTAAAAATCCGTCCATGAAGGAGAATACCGAGAACTGAGCCGTATTATCCACCAATACATCAATGTGAGGTAATGGGAAATCATCTTTCGGGCTGGCTCTGTTCAGATCCCGGTAGTCAACACACATTCTCACCTTGCCGTCTTTCTTAGGAATAGGTACTATATTAGCAACCCACGGCAGATAGCTAGTTACAGCAAGGAACCCAGCGTCCCACTGCTTTTGTACCTCTTCTTTGATCTTCATTGCCATGTCTGGGCGAGTGCGGCGCAATTTCTGTTTAACCGGTGGGCAGTCCTCTTTTAAAGGCAGCTTATGCATAACAACGTTGGTGTCCAACCCTGGCATATCCTGGTAAGACCAAGCAAACACGTCCACATACTCTTGAAGCAGGTCAATCAGTTGTCTCTTCACTGAGTCTTGTAAGCAGTCCCCGATTTTAACTTCCTTCACATCTTTATCTGTACCAAGATTGATCGTCTCTACCTCCTCCTGATGAGGAGTGATAACCCTTTCCTCTTGTCTCAACAATCTGGATAGCTCCCCAGAAAGCTCATAATCTTCTTCAACCCCTTCATCAGCTTGATTGATCGGATTGTCAAAGTCATACGAAGTCATAGCCGTGCTGTTGTCGGTGCAGTCTGGAAGGCACTCTCTGCAAGGGTTCAGTTTGTTCATTTT
Source organism: Lathyrus aphaca (assembly GCA_963966055.1). Classification (NCBI taxonomy): domain Eukaryota; kingdom Viridiplantae; phylum Streptophyta; class Magnoliopsida; order Fabales; family Fabaceae; genus Lathyrus; species Lathyrus aphaca. The sequence continues at coordinate 278,672,648 of OZ014521.1, forward strand.
AGTGATTGATTTTAATCTTGTTTAGAAAAGTGAAATAAAGTTGTCATTTTGAAAACATTGCCATTTATTTTTTTTTGTACAAAAAGAAAAATGGAAAAACAGTGAGCGGAAAAGAAAAAGACTCATTTGCAAAAGATGTCTGATATTTCATTGATTAATCTTGTTGCACAAAAATTACAGATGGCCCGATTACAAAATGAGTCTTGTCATCTTGGGCAAGATGCAAGACTTGATGCATGCTTTAAAAATACAGGAAATAATAATTACTCTGCAGGAGTAACTCTTATAATTTCCTGGGAAGACCAGTTTGAGATACTGCTCCCCGGGATCTTTGGACGTATCCAACTCTCCAGGTTGCGGTCGCTTTCGTCCTCGTCTTCCAAATTATTGACAGCGTCAGGGGTGAGCATCCCCCCACTAACAAAGTTGGGCTCCTTAGCAGCCTCTGCTTGATCTTGTTGAGTTGGTTTGTAACCCAACCCAAATCTATCCTCTTTCTTCTCTACGGGCAGCAACTTGCCCCAGCCTTGGGCAGTCCCTTCTTCAACAACCTTTCGGACTTGTTGATAAGATGTCATTGAGGTTCCAGGTACAGCAGACGTTTCATTTATGTTCAAGGCCTCGAACCCTTGACTCATTGTTTCATGGATCTCCCCATCCATCTCAATGTATTTGTAGGTAGCCAGATGGCTAACAAAAATATCTTCCTCTCCACAAATAGTAACGACTTGGCCCTCCCACTCGAATTTTAACTTCTGGTGAAGGGTAGACGTAACTGCGCCAGCGGCATGAATCCATGGTCTACCCAATAAACAGCTGTAGGCAGGCTGAATGTCCATCACGTAGAAGGTCGTTTTGAAAGTTTGTGGGCCAATCGTTATAGGCAACTCAATTTCTCCCAGAACTGATCTCTTAGAACCGTCAAAGGCTCTTACTACCAAGTTACTGGGACGTAATGCCAATCCTTCATACTCCAGCTTCACAAGGGCTTTTTTAGGTAAGACATTGTGGGATGACCCTGTGTCTACCAGTACATGGGAAAGAACTGCACCCTTACACTCCATGGTAATGTGCAAAGCCTTGTTATGATTGCGACCTTCAGTAGTCAAATCAGTGTTGGTAAATCCTAGTCCATTACTAGCATTAACATTCCCAACCACAGCTTCCAACTGATTGACTGTGATCTCTTCCGGCACATAAGCTGCGTGCAGGACTTTTAGTAGTGCGTTCCGATGAGCCTCGGAGCACATTAACAATGATAGAATGGAGATCTTAGAGGGCGTCTGGTGAAGCTGGTCCACTATTTTGTAATCACTTCTCTTGATGATTCTCATGAATTCATCAACTTCTTGATCAAAAGGTGTTTTCAAAACTTCCTTAACAATTTGCTCTTCTTGCACCATGCTCTTCCCTTTTGCCTTGGCAGCAGCTTCTGCTTCAGCAGGGGGTCTTTGAATTTGCGGGGCGAAGAGACGTCCGCTTCGAGTGAAGCCTCCGCCTCCTCCCACATTGTCTATTTGTGGTGAAGAAGTTGATGATTCGAGAGTGAGTTTCTGTCCTTCGCAGTATAGATCAGAACCGTAATGCCAAGGGATTGCATTACTGCTTTCATAAGGTACTGGCCCAGGCACTGTGATAGTGACTGGACTTATTGCAGCTGCAGAAGGGACCATGATAGTATGTGGATCATAGTATATTGTGACCGGTGCTCTGATAGGAGTGGCATTTTGTGAGTTGTAGGCAGAATCATTTTCAGGATCATAATAAATTGTAACAGTTGAGACATCTTCATTGTTTGCTGTTGATGTTGTAGGAGACATTGTTGACTGGATGGGTGTTGTTGTTGTAGGGGATTCTGAATGAAGGGGTGCTGAAGTTGTAGAAGGGATGTTCGTTGATATTTGGTCCGTTGAAGTAATAGATGAAGCATTTGTTGATGAAACTGAAAAGTTGTTTGGAACAATGGTTGTTGCAGTTGTAGAAGACTCGGGAACTGTTGTTAAGGAGATTCCTGGATTGGTAGGTATTGATGTTGTGATTTGAAGCAGGCTACTCCGGTTGAGACCATCTATGCCATCTCTCAAGTTATCACATCCATTCACTGAAATGTTGCAATAAGCACACCCTAGCTCACATCCTGGGAATATTTGACATTCAAGGAGTTGAGCTTTAATCTCTACCAAGGGTGTCCGAATCTGACCCACACTAGTTATCAAGTAAGACGGCTTGTCTTCTTCGATAGCATTGATTCTGGGGCCACCATGGTTTGGCATAGGGTTCTTGTTAACATTTGGTGGTGGTGCAAAGTTTAGAGCCTTAGAATCTACCAAGTCCTGTACCTTCATGTGCAAAGCTCTGCACTTCTCTGTACTATGGCCAGGTGCATTCGAATGAAAAGCACATATGGCGCTGGCGTCATAATTTCTGGGTAAACTGGCAGGATCTGGAGGTGCCAACGTCCTTAGCTCAACCAGGTTGAGTTTTAGGAGTTGTGGCAATAATGTGGCATAAGGCATAGGGATCGGATCGATCACCCTATTGGCCTGAGACGGTCTCTGTTGAAATGGTCTTTGCTGATTGTTGTTGCTGGTGTTGTTGTAGTTTCTCTGAGGAGGATACTGAGTTTGTTGCTGATAATTTTGTTGCTGTGGTTGATAAGCTGGTTGTGGATGAACTGGAGCGGGAATGGTGACTGCTGCCACAGACCTATGAACATATTGGGGCCTGCCTCTGCTGGCATGGATAGCATTGGTCTCACCAGTTCTTCTTGGGCCCACAAAAGGCTTCCTTGTGTTGCTGGATGAGCTGGCACCGTTGTCAGAAATTTTGCCCATCTTTAATAGGCTCTCAATTCTTTCTCCAGCTATAACGACATCTGCAAAGCTGGTAGAAGAAAAAGCAGCTAGCCTATCAATGTATGTCCCTTGGAGGGTGTTCATAAACATATCTGCCATCTCCCTCTCTGACATAGGTGGCTGGACAGCAGCAGCCAGCTGTCTCCACCTCTGGGCGTACTCCCGGAAGCTTTCCCTGGATGATTGTGACATTCCCATCAGGAGGGTCCTGTTGGGTGCCATATCCAAATTATACTGGTATTGTCTAATAAAGGCCTCCGCCAAGTCCTTCCAACACCTGATGGTTGCTCTGGTCAAATGAGAGTACCATTCCCTTGATGCTCCAGTTAAACTGTCTTCGAAATAAAACATCCACAGCTTTTCGTCCATGGTGTATGCTTTCAACCTCCCCAGAAAGGATTACAAGTGGGTCCGTGGGCAGGAAGTCCCGTTGTACTTCTCAAAGCACGGTGGTTTAAATTTGTGGGGAATACTGACCCCGTCCACTAAGCCCATGTCCATAACATCAAAACCCAAGGAATTTTGAGACTCCAAGGACCTTAATTTTTCAGCAATTTCATCCAGCCTTCTGTCATAGGCCTCATCCCCAGCTCCCATCACTGTGAACTGATCTTCTTGGGGGTCTTCTTGCAGCACTCTTCCTGTGGTAGCATTCCCTTGTACATTAGCAGGGATGTTGATCTCCGGATGAAGGTGGGGTCCAAATACAGGTGGGTTGATATGATGCTGCACCCTCTCATTGTTGCTTGTCCCACCAGTCCCTAGATGGGGATCTTCCTGAGTCTACCTCTCTACCAAGGCTCTTAATCTCTCTTGGCTCTGTGCCAATCCATTCATCACCTCCATAAATTGTGTCATCTGATTCCTCATTTCCAATCTCTCATTGGCCATTTGGTTCCTGACCTCTGTAAGGTCCTGTTGTACCTGGTCCATCTGTATACCCGGAAGGTTGTTGCGGGTTGGATATCTGTGTGGACGGTTGAGTGGGAACACCCGACGTCGAGCAATAGTTCCTGAGATCACAACAGAGTTAGTAACAAAAACAAAACAAACCTACAAAACAAACAAAGGTTAGCATGCAATGCAGTATGCCTATTTGTTTCCAAGGTATCCGGCTTGGCGCTTGGTTTTGACCTTTCCAGACCCTTGAAGAAGATGCTTGTGATGTTGCTTGAAAGAAACTCAGATAAAACAAACCAACACATATATTACAAAAGTAAATGATACATAGTTTGTTTTTTTACAATACATGCCCTCTGAGGGGTCAAAATACAACATAAGAAAAGAAAAGTACATGAAATGAAAGCTACAACAAGCAAAAGTCAGACACCAAGACCAAACTCATCCTCCTGAACTTCCTTGAGAAGTGCTTCAGTCACAGGATCAGCTGGACGCTCTGTGAGGTTCCTGATAAGAAGATTCCTGGTAGAAACAGCTGCAATTAGCTTCTTGTGTCGACTCTGGTCCTTTGACCTCTTCACATCAGCTCTAATCTTCAACTCTGAGATCTCTCTCTGGGCTGCTAGCAGGGCTTCCTGTTGCTCCTTTGCACTAGCCTCCAACTGCTCAATCTTGTCCTGAGTCCTCTTATCTTCTAGAGTACGAGCTTCGGTGATCCTGACCCACCAAGCTTGACTCTCTTTCAGGTACAAATCAGTCCTGGCCTTCTGGAACTGAGCTTCCTTGCAGGCATTCTTCAAGATCTATTCTCCAGCCCTTGACTTCTTAATGTAATCCTCTGACTTCTCAATTCTGGCCAGATGCTCCACCTTCAGCTTTTCTAACCTTTCAATGTCCAAGTGACCATCACTCCTCTCCCAGAGGGTCTTCTGTAGAGCCTGAGTCAATTTCTCATTTCTTTCTTTCAAATTCTCAAACTCCTCTAAGCTGACAGTGGCAGGAGGTGGTGCTGTGGAGGGTCCAGGTATATCTTCCATGGTGAAGGGCATCCCAAAAAATTGAGCCCTGGCATGGGACCACTCATAGTACTGTGCTGAGGCCACATTGTTGCATCTCCCAAGAATGGTTACTCCTTTAGTCTGGACATTGTCCCAAGCCCAGGATGCTTGCCTGACAATGGCCAGATTAGGCTTATTCTCACAGTAAAGAGTCTCAGCCAAGTCTTGTGCCTTAGGAGTGTGGACCAATGCATAGCCCAGTTGTCTTTTGAATAGAAGAGGGTTGTAATTGATGCAACCCTTTACTCCTATCAGGGGTACATTGGGGAACTGCCCACAACTAGTAATGATGTCCCTGCCCTTTGTGCTTTGAGTGCACCACCTGATATCAGCTGAGGTCAAAGCAGTGAGTCTTCTAGCCCAGTTCCTCTGCTGGTGAGGGTTCAAAAATGCATCAGTCTTAGGCAAATGCCTGAGCAACCAGGTATGGAAAAGGGGAGCACATCACCTCACCAATCTTCCTCTCTGCTTTTCATTCCTTTGGTGAACAGAGTAGTAGAAATCTCCCAGTAAGGTGGGTACTGGGTTCTTCAGGATGAAAAGATGGATTGCATTCTTGATAACAAACTTAGGCTCATCTGCAAATAAAATGACCCCATATATGCTAAGGGCCAATAAAGCACAGACTGCCTTCCATTCTCCTGAGGAGGCCTTCAGGGTGGCCTGAGAAGTCAAGAAATCCAAATGTAGACCAGAGATTCCAGCCTTGGTGGTCATATTCTGCCCAATCAGCACTGGCTCCAGATGTAATGCCTTTGCTATCTCTTCATTACCGGGAAAAGCCATCTCAAGGTTGAAGGGGACTCCACCCCTGATGGGTACACCAACCAATGATGAATACTCCTCTAATAAAGGCCCCAACTGAAAATCCTGAAAGGTAAAGCACCTCAGAGGGGGGTCATAGAACTGCAGGCAAGTATGAATCAAGCTCCTCTGTGAAGGGTCCAAATCCATAACCACATCAAGTATGCCTCCATAGTGTTCTCTGAATAGTGGTATATGGTCTGGAGTAATCAGGGTCTGAATCCTCAGGCTGAAAGAAATGGTAGGAGATGTTGCTCTTCTTGGGTGCCATGTTGCTGAAGAAGAGCTGAGACAGATGCTGAGAATAACACTGAAAATGGGCCACTGAAAGGCTGGTGCAGGTGACTGAAGTAGGTAGCTGGTAGCTGAAGTAGATGCTGATGAGGATAGGTCTATGCTGATGATGGGGTCAAAACCAAGCCAAAATAAAGTATGGATACCCTGAAAAACAAATAAGCAAATGTTAAAATGATGCAATGATGATGTATGCAAATGATATGCAAGGGTTTGTGACTGAGCTGGATCTGATCAAGTGCTCTGATATAGGTCCATGTATATTCAAGAAATCCAGATGGAGGTTCATAAGTCCAATAACCAAGGTGGGGGACTCAAATAAAGAGTCACATGTCCAGGGTTAAAATCACAAGAATTGTTCCAACATGGAGTACTCTTAATCAAAACAAAGTAACAGGGTATGCTGAGGTCAAGGGTACCTGCAAACCTGTAAACAGCCCAACCCCCTCACAGGTAGTGTTCTAAAACAAGGATCCTCAGACTTGGATCAGTTATGAGAAGTGTAAACACTTCTAACCCGGAGGTACAGTGTTTACAATAACCATAAAAAATCCTCCTCTAATTCACCTCAGTTTCTGAAGGTCAATACTGAAGGTCATCCAGACTTAGCAGGCTTCCCAGATAGCCCTAGCACTACAGGAAATCTGCAGCACAGAGTTCTCAAGAAGAAACCCATATCTGAACCGTGTTTCATATTCCCGCACCAGACCGAAATGGAATGGGAAAGAACATGAACCACTCTAGCCTAGGTGTCACTCAGGTCCCAGGTATAGGACCTCAACTCTCAATAGAACACCCACCCACCAAAGCAACAAAACAGATCCAGCCAGCACAGTATGACAGTATGATATATGTAAAGCTATAAAGAAAGCAATAAACAAAACTGTACATAAAGCAAAAATAAATAAACATACAAACACAAATAGCACATAACACCCCAGTAAACACAAATCAAACAAGCGCTAGGAGGAACCCACAAAAAGAACCAGAAGCCCTGGTTACAGTATAAGGGTCCCCAGCAGAGTCGCCAAGCTGTCGCTCCCACCAAATGAAGCCGGGTCAAATGGGGTACAGACGCAAACGGTCGGCGAAAGGAGGATGCGAGAACACACAGGAGTGAACTCACGGGGAATGAAAAGAGTCGCCAGCTAGGCATTTTTATCCCGGAGGAAAGGTAATGCTGCATAGACCTAGAAAGATATGGATAAGACGGTTACGAACCAGAGAGACTGAGAAAGGGGGTTGGTTACAACCTGGGAAGGTATTAGCACCCAGATTGTCCGTCGTACTCGACGGGATCCACGCTTAAAAGATTTGTGTTTTAAAGGGGTAGTGTCAGTGCAATTTGTGTGTAAAAGGGCTGGAAAAGGATGTACAGGTGTCAGTGTAAAAGAAGTGTGAAGTGTATAAATGTACAGTGTCAGTGTAAGAACAGGAATAAGATGCTCAAGATCATGAGGTTAAAAGAATAATGCTGGAAGGAGGGGGAATATACAAAGACTTTTGTTCGATAACTGTTAAGTTATGCCTATGTATCCTCTCGTGCAATGAGGAAGTCAAAACACCGTAGCTCGACCCAAAGAGACTGAAAGATGAATTGACTGATGAACTGCTTACTTGCCTATGCTCAAGTGTATGACCTGTCTGGCTCAGGTGCAAACTGTCTTGCATTAGACGGAAGAAGCAAGTTCTCGTTTATGAGTGAAGGTGATGAGAAAAGAATCCCGGAGGAGACGATTATTGTTTGTTTTTGAGTTTTCAGTCTTTTATTGCTTTTTGGAAATTTGTTATAACTTAATGAGCTTAAGCCTAGACCAATGGGTTAGTAAACTCATCACATCTTCCCTCTGATTAGGGGTAATGAGAATACCTTAAGTGTGAAGTCAGCTTCTCACACTTAATCACCTTTGATGCAGGATTAAGATCATTAACCTACTTGTGATTATTTAGATGTTTTTGTTGTTTTTGTTTAGTGTTGAGTAATGAGATTAAGCCATAATCAGGGATTAAACAGACTCATTACACCATCCTAATAGAAGGATAATAGATGAGAATGTTTAAGCTGAGGAAAGCTCCTCAACTTAATCCATGATTAGGGATTAAACCCATGGCAAAACAAAGCCTTTATTAAGTGGATTTTAATTAATGGTAAGATGATGAAGTGAGTTTTAGGGTTTGTAAGACAACTTGAGGGGGACTTGTCCATTAACACTAGGGTTAGTCCTTCTTAACCAATTAAGGAAGAATTAGAACCCTAATGCAAGGCCCAAGTTACAAGCTTGATGTCTTGGTGATTATTAAGTGAATTGATTAAAGGATTTAAACACATTAAGGATTTAACACTTAGGATTAAAGTTATACACTCCATCCTAATAGAAGGATGCAGGCATAAGCTTAATCACAAGGCCTTAAAGCCTTTAGGGTTTAGTCCCTGATTATAAGGTGAGAAGAGAAGACTCAAAGAGACACAAAGGTAAAACTAAGTGGGGAGACTAATAAAAACCCTAATGATTGTCATGCTTGGTTGTTCCTAAGGTTTGTGAGGTTAACAAGAGAAATCTTCAATGGAACCACCAGGAAGCAGATGAAAGGATCAGGGGAAGAAAAGTAACTTGCTTCATTTAAGAAGGCAAGTCACTTGAAGAAAGAAAGTAAGAAGAAGAAGAAAGAGCAAACTTAATCTCAAACACAAATTAAAATGCAGCAATGATGCATAAGAGAGATGGAGAGAAATTGTGAGAAGTGAAGGCAAATTCACTTCTCAAAGCAACTTACCACCTGAAAAGTTAGTGAAGGAAATGCAATGCAATGCAAAATGAGATGAAATGGCATGATGCAAATCAAAACCAGAAGCATATATGAGATGATAATGATTCTATGAGATGATGCAAACATGAATCAAGACATGGGGATGATCACATGAACAAATGGATGCAAATGGAGCTAGTTTAGAACCATGAACATACATGAAGAGTTATGGAATGCAAATGGCATACAACATGGCAAATACATGATGCAATGATAAAACATGCTTCTAATATGTCTTAAGATGTCTAATGAATTAAATGGATGCACAAAATGCTATGGTAAGTCATGTTATGCAAGCAAATGCAAGATGTATGCAAAAGGAAGCCCAAATTAGGGTTTATGATCAATGCATCAAACAAAAACCAAAATCAGAAGCAAACATCAAGATAAAAAATTGAAAATGCATTCAAAGGAAACCTAAACCTACACAAACTCACTGCCCAAAGGAGGGGTTCCAACTCTTAACCTAGTTAGGGTTATGAATTTTCTAAGATTTCTAGGGTTTTAGGGTACCTTAACAAGAAAAATGCCAAACAAAATGAAAATGAAAGATCAAATCATGCCAATTTAATCTCACAAACTACATGCTAAACAAAATGCAATGCAAAAAGAATCAAAGTCCAACTCTCAATGGTTAGGCAGAAATGATTTTTTGAAGTTTGGATCAAAATAATGCCTTGAAATGATTTTAATTCCATGAAAAATTCTCAAAAGACATTAAGATCAAAAAAATAAATTTGGTTTGAGGATTGGACAATGTTTCTAAATGGTTTTAAATGTTTCATGAATTTTTTGGTGATTTTTAAATACCTAAAAGTATTTTTAATTAATTAATTCTCATTAATTAATTAAAAATAAACTTTTAAATGATTTAAAAATATTTTTTAATGCAAAAAATAAAAATAAAAATGTTTTTGGTTTCTGAAAATTAATAAAAGTTTGTACAAAAAATTTCAGAATTTTTAAAATTGTTTTGCTATTTTAAATAAAATGCACAAATAAAATGAATAAAAATGAAAATAAAATTGAAATAAATGGAAGGTCAAACAGATCAGTGGCTAGCATTCAAACTAGAAAACGCGCGCGTTGACTGGCGCCACATCCGATGGCTGGAATTTAAACTGGCCAGATTAATTATAAAACCTAATTAAATGACTAATGACGTGGATTAGGGTTAAGTGAAGCAATCCAGGCCATTGAATGCATGCGGGAATTGACCAAGTCAACTCATCCAACGCTCAGGATTCAAACTCTCATTAATTACAGGGATTAGCCCTAATCATTTTCAGGTGGCCGGAGAAGACCTCCGGTCGTCTTCTCCGGTGGGACTCCCACCTGAAAATCCCTAAAATCCTCAAAACCTCACAAAAATGAAAACTAAAAGCCCAGAAATCATTCCCACACCTCACTGAATCAAAACCCCCACTCAAATCTCATTTATCACTCATCAATCAGCTGAATCGAAACAAAACATTTTTAGGGCAAAAGTTTCAGACAGTGCATACATCCTGGTTTCTCAACCATTTTCAAAAAGAAACACATATTCATGATTAGGGGAGTGCATAGAAGCTATTAAGAACTCAAAAACATGTTTCTGGAAAAAAGTTTTGAGTTGACTACCTGAACTGAAGCTTTCGATTCAGGAGCTTTCTGGCTGGTCCCTTGGCTCAAATGCACTCCAATGACCCCCCTAAGAAGCTTGCAGTGTTTGTTTGATGTTTGCAATGGCTGGTTTGAGAGGTGGTAGGAGTTCTGTTTAATGGCAGGTGGTGATCATGTTTGTGATTCTGGGAGTTTAAGGCAATGGTGATGAGTGCTTTGTGACCAGGAAGATGTGTTGAGTTGATCTGTGAAGTTAGTTTGTGTGTTTGTGACTTATGTGATGAGTTTCGAAAGCTCTTGCACAAGAGGTGGAAAATGAGAATGCTGTGTTGTGGTGTGTTTCAGGCTTGCTTCTTGTTATGTTTGGCTTGCATTTGATTAGTATAAACAATTGGGATTGGTCAGAAGATGTGATGTGTGCTTTATTGATTGGTATGGGTGCTTTTGCCAAAATGTCAAAGTTGTGTAAGAGAGGTATGGGCTACTTTCTAGCCAAGTACAAGGAGGGTGTGCTGCGCAACATGATGAGGGGAAAGGCCTAGGATGGTTCAGCAAGCTAGCAAGCAAGTGGGCTATCTCTTATGATGAGTTTTGCAACTTGCCTTGCTTTTGCTCTTTGTGAAATATCTTGATCCATGGGCCATAAAACATGTGATTCTTTGGGTGCAATCTGACTTTTAGGACTTGTATGATCATGTGGTGAAGTTTTGAAGTGCATTTGATGACTAAATTTGCCTTGAGAAGTGAATTTGCAACTTTGCCTCTTTGGTGCATAACTTGAAATTTTGTGATTTTTGCCAACTTTGACAAGCCATAACTTTTGATCCAAAATGAATTAGGTCATGTTCTTGTACTTTTTGAAAAGGTAAAGATCTATTATACAACTTTCATGACCAAAGTTTTTCCATTTGAAGCTTTTTTGAATCAAAAAGTAAGGGTTGAAAAAGTTGCCTAAAATGACAATTTCATTAAAAGTCAAACTTGCCCAAAAAGTCAACTTTGCAAAAGACTTGAAATTCTTCAAATTTGTGAACTTCTAACATCTTCTATGATCAAATAAAGATCATATACAATCAAAATGATGAAGAACACCCTTTGGTTGGGTCATTGGGGGCCTCAGATGCCCTGATTTTGCACTGACTTGCTTGAAAAGTCAACTCTTGATCAGATGACTTCCCCATGGAATTTCTTCATGAAAATTGATATGCATACTCCCTATTCCATATAGAGACCAATAGAAACAAGAATGACCACAAAATTTGGAGTTAGGGCCTTTGAAACCAAAACCCTAATTCTAGGTCATCTGTGCAGTCAAGTCTGGCTCAGCCTCCACACCATTTCCAGTTCTTGTGATTCTTTGACATTCCTGACTTTGAGAGGATATAACATGATGCTTGAACACACATGGAACCCTTTGAAGTGATTGATGACCTTTGGAGTGGCTCAAGAAGCTCTTGGATTGCTCAGATCACAAACCCTAGATGCAGATGACTTTGAACCAATGCAATGAATCAAAAATGTGATGTGAGATGCTTTGATTGAGTTTATGCATATGAAATGATCACAAGCAATGGTGTGAATGGGTGAGGGCAAATTTGGGGTGTTTACAATGTCAAGTTATCGAATGAGCTTGAATCACAATTATTAAATGTTCACCACCGACTTTAATTTAATCCAAAGGGAAAGGGAAAAAGATCGTAAAACCCTGATTATGGAGAATCTAGGTTCGGGGGTTGGTTATACCTAGGGAAGTTGTTAACATCCTAAGCAAATGTAGTATCCTACATGAACATCTTGTTAATATTTGTGTAATTGTTATTTATTACTTTCTAAAATCAATGGAACCTGATGTTTTTGTTTCTAATGGTACTCACATAACATCGCATTGATTCCAACGTATCAGGAATATAATCAGAGCACTCATAGTTCTCCCTCTCTCAGTCGATTGTATCATGTCTCACAAACTCTCAATTTATCTATCAATTTTGGATACTTGAGTGCTCTCTTCTCCTCTTCTCAAATAGTCTAAGAAAAGGAAAAACATGAGGCCATCTATTGAAATTCAGCAGAAGCAAAGAAAAAAAACCAACATCAATGAAATCAACAATTTACAAGTGCAAGCAAATATTTTCTGAAATTCAAAGTAATGAGAAAAATGAATCAACGACATGCAAATATATGCGTATTCAGGATATGAAGAGTGTTACCTCCCGGACATTACTGGGGTGTCGAATCCAAGGTATGATTATTTGACTCATCCTAATGTCTCGACTTCGAGCGTCGTGTGTGGCTCAGCTCTCACTTCTGTTTTGTTTTCTTACAGCAACGATTTGTTCTTCTTGCTACAATTTGCATATCGTCATTTCTCTTATCACGATTCGCCCTCTCCGTCTTTGTTCATATCTTCGATCTGCTTCTAGATTGCGGATGTGGTGTGTTTTTTGGGTGAGTTGGATGATTTTGGGTAATATTCTGGTGTTTTTGAGGTTAGAGTGGTGGAGATAGGGAGGTTCAGTTTTGTTGGACCATTATGGTGGTTGTTGTGATAGTATGCGTTATGTGTGTGTTATAAAGGCGTTGTTGCACCCCAAAATTTTCCCTCCACAAGACAATTCATTGTGTATCAAGGTTCACAAGGTTCATAAGACATCTCATGAGGTTCACAAAGTTCACAATTAGTCAGAAAATTTGACAATTCCCTCAGATAATGCATCCTCCTAAGCAATGTATCTTAAGCTAGGGTTTTGACTTTCATCAGGCTAAATGGATTTCCAAGACTTCAAGTGAGCTTCATAACATCTTATATGTGTTCAAGAATCCCCATGACAAGTTTCAAGACTTTTCTCAAAGGTTTGCTCAGTCAGATGATTAGATAGGTCAAAATCAGTCAAAGTAGTTAAAAAGTCAAACTGAGGTCAACTGTGGTCAAACCAAAGTCAAATTTCATGTTTTTTTGCCAACATCAAGTATATGAAGTAAAATTCATCATTTTATCAAGGGTTGATCATGATTCATCAAGGATATTTCAGATCATCAAGAATCAGGAATTTCTAAATTAGGGTTTCCTCAAGAAAAGTCAACTGAACTTTGACCAGCCATAACTTTCACATGCTTCATCAAGAATTTTCCATCCAAATCTCATTTTTAAGGAAATTGAATTCTCTACAACTTTGTGTCTCACAAGCCAAGCCCAAAAATGCATCATTTGGAAGGTATGAGCTAAGACATTATAGGTCCTTTTAAAAGTCAACAAAAAGTCAACAACTTCAAAAGAGCATAACTTGAGAATGGTAAAAGATATGGACATGAGACCAAAGAGGTTGGTTATATGACTCCTTAAGATTTCCAAAATGTCCAAGAACACCCTCATAGCATTAAAATTGAAGGATTTGTGCCCTTGCAAAGTTGGGAAATTTTAGGGAAACTTATGAAGCAAATAAGGCTTTAAATCAAATTTTTGCTAAATGAGCAAACCAAATTGCCATCCCATCTTTACAAAAACACCAAGCACGACCCAACCCACCTATTTTCTGATTTTTTATTTTTTATTTCATATTTATTTGAATTTTATTCATTAAAATACTATTTAAATTGAAATAAAATATAAAATCATATATTTGAAAAAGGATTTTGCTTCTAGAAAGTCATAAATATTATTTGGATCAAATTGATACACAAGTTATGAGGATTGTCCCAAAATAGCAATGTTAGATCAGATAAAAATCAAATTTCATGACATATCTTTTTCAATATTCAAACATCCAAAAAGTCCAAAGTGTGATACAGTTTTTTGACCTAATTCAATTGTGTCATATATATACAAACTTTAGCAACCAAAAGGACACGAATTCTGAGCCTCCAAGTGCACATTCAAACTTCAAAATTTCATCCAAAAACTCACTTTCGGATTTCAAGTTAGAGGTGATTTCAAAGTGTTCTAAGGATTGCAATGTATTCTATGATGTTCATTTAACATGTTTGGATCATAAACAACATCAAACACACCCTCAATCGCATAAACCGAATAGATGTTTATGCCATATTTGATTTTTTCGATTTCACGATTTTGTTGTTTCTTAATTGATTTTGATGGATTAATCTTGTTTGTTTCATTGTACTGAAGCTTTCTGGACAATCGAATTGGAGTTTCATGGACTGAATCCGCATATGCCATAGTTAGGGTTTCGGCCAAGCTTTTAGGGTTTCTTGATTAAGAACATATAAATGACTTTGATTGATATATTTGAATTGTGTAGGACCTGGGTAAACCATTAGTGTGTTCAATTGGGATGATTGCTACTTATTTTGTAGGTACTCAAAGTTTTTGATTTCCTGCGAAAAAATGCGCAAGAGAATTCATGGAAAAATTCGCAGGAATTTTCGCAGGAAAACCTGCGAAATTCCAAGGAAGAAGATGATCTGAATGGTGCGAATTTCAAATTCAAATATTTCACTTATTTTATTATTTATTTGTTTTACATATATATCAAAACGCGCTATTAGCTCAATTGGTAAGGCATGTGTGCGTACGAAGGTGAGAACCATGGTTCGAATCCGGCCAGGAGCGATTTTGGTTTTAATTTCTTTTGTTTTGCAGGATTATAATAAAATAATATTATGCTGTCTGTTTATCACATGTGCGCAGTGGCTCAGTTGGTTTTGGGAGATTCACAGCCAGGTAAAGGACCTGGGTTCAAATCCCAGGTCCTGTTTTTTTAGGTTTTAATTTCTTTTGTTTTATTTCTTTATGATTTCTTTATATTATTTTCTAAACTAATTAAAATAATTTCTTAAAAAACAATATATGTAGATTATTTTTCTTCTAAAAACTTATATTACATTTTTTTATAGTTGTATATTATTTAATAACTTTGTATATTAAAAAAATTTCTAATATGTTTATATAAAACCTAATTATTTTCTTTATAAACCTTAATTTATTTTAAAACCCTAATTATATTTATAAACCCTAATTTATTTTTCTAAACAATTAAAAAACCTAATTTTCTTTTATGATTTTAATTTCTTATTTTTGTAATTATAATTATTAAATATTTCTAATATGTATATATATAATTAATTTATTCAACTATTAATCATGTTTCTAACTATATAATAATAATAATTATTTATTTCTTTTATTAAAAATCTAAAAAAAATATAATTATTTATTTAAATTTGAACTTTTAATTTATTATTATATTATTATGCTAACTTCTTTTTCTTATATTTATTTTGTTTATTATTACTAACCTATTTATTTATTATATGCTTATTTATTTAAGTTATTTTATTATTATAATGTAATTGTACACATTATGTAATAGTTGTAGAATTTCTTATTATTTATTTTTAATTGCCATGGTTAGTAAAATAGGGAGTGTAAACATGTTTGTATTTAAAATTGAATTTAGACACGTAAGTCGATCTTGGATCGCCATCTCACATTCTTAAGGATACCTCTCATGTTGCCTAAAGAAAAAGGTCAAGTAAGGTGTATAAAGCAAAGTCCCTTCACTCATTTATATCATCTAGTCCCTTAAAAGATAATAAGATCAAGTCCCTTCATGGTTGCCTTCGTAAATGATCTTGTCCCTTTCGAATAAAAGATGATAACTCCCTTCGAATTGCTAAATACACCTTACAATTGCCTAATAACAGATGACCCTTCACTTGTCCCTCATAACATCCAAGGTAATGACTACCTATTCCTTAATAATAGGGATAGTCTTACCATTGAAAGAATATTTAAGAACAGTAAAGACTTATTATAGGGTAGGTTCCTCCTAATTACTTGCTCACCTTTTCAAAATACTTTATTACACTTCACATTTCAAACAAATTTTCAAAACAAAGTCTTTATATATATCCATACAAGGATCATTATAAAGTACTTAAGAAAATTTTCAATCACACACTACACTTCTCAAAACAGTTTAAAGTGAGCTAAGTAACTAAGAGCCTATGGATAACCATGGATGTAAAGGGTGCTAGCACCTTCCCTTTACATAACCTACCCCCCGAACCCAAAAATCTTTTAAGGTCTTTCCTGTTCTTTTATGTCCTTTCCTTTTGGATAAAATAAAAGTCGGTGGCGACTCTTGCTATCCGCAACATTTATAGAAAAGTCAGTTCTCCCACCGTGTTACAGAACTGGCGAGTCTGCTGGGGATTTAATAAAAGAGGGGTACCCTTAGGAATTAGATCACTTTAAAATTGTTTGCTTTGTTTGCTTTATATTGTTGGGTGCTCTTATGTGTGAAAGATCCTAACCCGGATCTAGTGTACCTTAGGTAAATGGCAATAGACCAAGGAAACTGTACGGCGTATACCGATATGGTTGATCTGGTGACCATAGTTAGTGTGACTTCTTGGTTGGTGCTTATGTTCCTTAAGTCAAGTTGAGGATAATATGAGGCTGCCATATGTTGTCAATACACTAACTAACTTTTAGAACCCTAGTCATCCCATCTTGGCCTTTAGAAAAGTAGTGAGATAACCGGCTTTGGTGAAGACTGAAGTTGGTTGATACTCGATGCTACACTCATTGAGATTCTAAACTTGGAGGGTTTTGGTTGGCAAGTAAGTTGCCTACTGAACAACCACCCTTGTGAAGGATCAATGATATTGAGATCCCTTAGAACCTGGTTACTTTATAGGACAGGATGAACCAACTAAACTTCAGAGGAGGGTACTCACCTTTAAACCTCATGCAAGCCTTTAAACCTAGGGCTATGGTGTGACTTGTTTGTGTGTGCCACATGTTTGTGATTGAGCATAACATCATAGCATGATCATGCATCATAAGCATAACACTTTCACTAACCATTTCAAGGACCAAAGGATTTATCTTTGTTCTTTATTGCAGGTTATGGCTTCTGCTCGTAGAAACACTATCAGGATCAACTTTGTAGGGATACCTCCTAAGCTTAAAGAGTTGGTTTCTCAAGTTTCTGAAAACTCCCAGTTCATCAAGAGACATGGTCAGCTACTGGATCTAGTTACTTCAGGGTTCAATGAAGACATGATGAGTGTTCTGTTTCAGTTCTTTGATCCTAAGCACCATTGCTTCACATTCCCCGACTATCAGCTGGTTCCTACAATGGAAAAGTTCTCCAAACTACTGGGTATACCTGTTCTTGATCAGAGACCCTTCACAGGCTTGGAGAAAGAGCCTAAACCTGAGGTCATTGCTGCAGCCCTACATTTAAAGAAGTCAGACATTGTTCTAGAAACGAGAAGCGGAGTTAAGGGTATTCTTGTTAAGGGTTTGATAGAGAAGGCTCAAGTGTTCTTGAAGGCCATGAGCTATGATGCTTTTGAGGAGATATTAGCCTTGTTGATTTATGGCTTAGTGTTGTTCCCCAATCCAGATTAGTTCATAGACGTTCACGCCATCAATATATTTCTGACTCATAATCCAGTGCCTACATTACTTGGGGACATCTTACATTCTCTTCATACTCGTACTACGAAGGCACGAGGAACTCTGATGTGCTGCATACCTTTGCTATCTAGGTGGTTTATTTCTCACCTTCCTCGATCAGTGATGAAGAATGAACAAGGGTTCAGGTGGTCCAAGAGGATTATGCCACTCTCTCATTCAGATATCCATTAGTGCTCCAGATCTATGGAGAATGTTACTATCATTGACCGTTGTGGGGAGTTTCCTAATGTGCCACTTCTAGGCATAAGAGGAGGCATTACTTACAACCCTTCCTTAGCTTTACGACAGTTTGGTTATGCTCGGAGTGATGGTCCTCATGACATGTTGATTCAGGGTATTGTGTTTGACTACGACAACGATCTTCAAGGTTACCGTCAAAGGTTCATACGAGCATGGGGAAAAGTGAACAGGGTTGACAGCAAGACTCTGGAGCCCAAGTACACTATTCCTATGGAAGCTTATCTCAGATGGGTACAAGCTCGCGCTCAAACTCTTATGATGCCATATCCTGCCATCCTGCTAGTTACTATGGAGCCAATTGCTGAAGGAGATACTTCTTATACCATCCTTCACCCAGACATGCCCACTGATATGGAAGACTTACAGAGGTCCTGGATTCAGTTGAAGGAGCAAAAGGATACTTTCGAGGCTCATTACAAAGCAAGTCAAGAAAGAATCCTGGAGCTAACAAAGCAACTTCACGAGGAGCGGAATCTCAACTCATACCTCAACACAAAGAGTAAATGTCCATGGGAGACTTAAAACCCCATCTTTTGTATTTATTTCATTTCATTTTGTAAGCCCAAGGGGCAAACAAATTTATTACTAATAAAAGTTTACTTTTTGGTTGTTTAAACAAATTTAAATCCTGCGGTTCTTGAAAACATTGCATACACATTTACATACCATATCATTGCATCACAGGTTTCTTATGTATAGGTATCTTATCTTCTCGCTGTTTATTTCAGCAGAAATGGCTCTTGAGCAAACAGTCAAAGATCTCCAGGCACAAAATGCACAGTTCTAAGAGCTGATCCTGAACTTATCCAAGGGGCAGGATGAATTGAAGACACTGCTGGCCAAGAAGACTAAGAAGACTAGAAGGTCAGGAGGCCTTATCAACATGGGAAGAAGGTTCAGAGGTCCTGTCAAGACCAAAGAACAGGTTGAAGATTATGAGTCTGAAGAGTCTGAGAAAGAGGGAGGCAGTCTCCATAATACAATGGGGGATTCTGATTTTGAAGCTAACTACTATCATGATCCTAATGAAGATAAGTTCAAGATGCTGGTGGATAGAATGGATGCTATGGAATTGCAAAAGTCTTCTGGGCTGGATTTTGAAGACCTGAGTTTGATATTTGGGGTGGTTATACCCATTGGTTTCAAGGTCCCTAATTTTGTAGTGTATGATGGTGTTTCTTGTCCCAAACTGCATCTGAGGTCTTATGTCAGGAGGATCCAACCCCATACTGCTGATAAGAAGTTGTGGATCCATTTCTTCCAAGAGAGCTTATCTGGAGCTCAATTGGAATGGTACTATCAGTTGGAGAGTGTCAACATCCGTGATTGGAATGATCTTGCTGAGGCTTTTTATAAGCAATATCAATACAATGCTGATCTAGCCCCTACTCGCATGCAACTACAAAGCATGTCTATGGGTGCTAAAGAAAATTTCAAAGAGTATGCCCAGAAGTGGAGAGATTTGGCTGGCAGAGTACAACCTCCTCTAACTGACAGGGAGTTGGTGGATATGTTCATGAGTACGTTGAATGGTCCTTTCTACAGTCATCTCATTGGAAGCTCATCATCTGGCTTCACTGAGTTGATAATGACAGGAGAGCGCGTAGAAAGTGGTATAAAGAGTGGCAAGATACAAGTGGGTGTTTCTTCATCAAGTACTACAAAGAAGCCCCCTATTGGGAAGAAAGAGTCAAATGTTGTTTATGGTCAACCTGATCGTAATAGGAGGCGTCAGTCTGTAAGTGCAGTTCATATCTCCAATCCAACTCCTACAACACCAGAGCTGCCACAGGGCAATCAACAGAGGCCTAGAAGACAGTTCACCAAGCTCAACATGTCAATGGCTCAAGCCTTGCAACACTTATTGAAGGGTGAACTCATCACTTTGAAGGACCCTCCTCAGAACCCCAATGTTACCTCTCCCAGGTACAACCCTAATGCACGATGTGCATATCATTCTAATTGTCAGGGACATGATACCAATAATTGCTGGATATTGAAGAATTAAATTCAGGATATGATTGATGCTGGAGAAATTGAGTTTGACCCTCCGGGTACTCCAAATGTGATTACTGCTCCCATGCCAAATCATGAAAAGACTGTTAATTCCATTGATGAAGTTTCACATATTTCCTCAGTCGCAGATATAACCACACCATTGTCTGTTATTAAGAAGAAGTTGGTACAAGCTGGGTTCTTTCCAGGTTGTAATGAAGATTGTTTCTATTGTGCTTATAAACCGGATAGTTCCTGGAAGTTGAAGGACGGAATTCAACGCCTCATGGACAATTACACAATATTTTTTGAGAGGACACCTTCTGTGGAGAGCATGGTTGAACACATAACTAAAGGTGCGAAGGTGGAAGAGGTGGATATGGTTGACAAAGTGCCAGTAAGGATTACTTCCAAGGGCCCTGTCAAAATCACTCATAAGGGTCCAATTAAGATTACTGCTGAAGGCCCTGTGAAGATTGTTGCTAAAGCTAGAGTGGCTCCTATGATCATCACCACTCCGGGTCCTATTCCATATACTTCTGATAAAGCCGTGCCTTGGCATTATGGCTCCGATGTTTATTTTCATGGTGTTAAGCAGGAATCCTTGGCTGATGCACCTGTTGTTGATGAAAATCTGGATGTTGATAATATTGTTGGATCTAGTAAGATCACACAAAGCGGAAGAGTCTTCTCTCCTCCGGTTACCTCCAAGAATACAGTTACTCCAACTACTACCTCCACTACTGATGCTCGGGGCAAAGGTCTTGTTATTGAACCTATACAAACTAATGTACCAGCTGTTGATGATCTTTCTATGCAGATGGAATAAGTATTGAAGATCATTCGCAAGAGTGATTATGACATTGTTGATCAATTGGGGCATACTCCCTCCAAAATTTCTATGTTGTCTTTGTTGTTGTGTTCTGAGGCTCATACCAAAGCCTTGATTAAATTTTTGAAGACTGCTCACGTACCAAATGAGATATCTGTAGACCAGTTTGAAAATTGTGTTGCACACTTGACCTATGATAATGGGTTAGGTTTCTCCGATGCTGATTTGACTCCTGCCAAGAGGGATCATAACAGGGCTCTTCATATCTCTATTGAATGCAGGGGCACTACCCTGTCTCATGTGTTAATAGACAATGGTTCCTCGCTAAATGTGTTGCCCAAAGAAGTGCTGAATAAGCTTAGTCCTGAAGATGTTGTGTTGAGGCCCAGTAATATAGTGGTGAAGGCTTTTGATGGCTCGAGGAGAGTGGTGCACGGAGAAATAGATCTCCCAATCAAAGTGGGTTCTCAGGTCTTCAATGCTACTTTTTATGTAATGGATATTCGTCCGTCGTATTCTTGTTTGCTTGGGCGTCCCTGGATCCATGGGGCAGGTGCTGTGACTTCTACTTTACATCAGAAGCTGAGATATCCAATAGAAGGAAAAGTTGTCACTGTTTATGGAGAGGAAGGATATATGATTAGCCATGTAAACACATTTAAATATCTTGAAGTGGAAGGTGAATATGTTGAAACTCCATGCCAGACATTTGAAGTAGTTCCTTGGGTTGTTAATAATTTTGAAGATCCTCCTGTTGTCAAGAAAGTTCCTGTGGTCACCAGAGTACCTCCTACAATGGCCTCCCTTAAAGATGCTAGAGTTGTGGTGGATGAAGGTGGTTGTACTATATGGGGTCAGTTTCCTGACATTCCTTACAAATTTGAAAATTTTGGTTTGGGTTTCACTACAGAGTCCCAGAAGGTTGTTCGTCGTGCTCGCGCTGTTCGTATCACCAATCAAGGGATTATGAAGGATCAGATCAATGTTGTGGGTGACTATGATGAAGACTATAACCTAGATGCTTGGATTTTTCCTATTGTGGGTGCTGGACTCAATAATTAGAAAGTTGAAGATGTTATTCCTATCTCCTTTAGTCAGGAGTAAATATTATTACTGTGTTGTTACTTTTAAGTTTGTAATTGTTGAACAATTAAACTCTTAAGCCTTGTGCCTTACCCGAGGCACAATGGTATTCTTGTTTCGGGATGTCATTTCATTTGCATACTTCATTCAATAAAAATCAGTGGACGTTTCGTTTTTGTAAATATTGTGTTCCTTGTTTTTATTTTATTTTATTTTTGTTTTATCAGCTATGTGTTCTTACACACACCCACATCACTAAAATGCAGATCCTCATCCACTATGGATCCTGTTGATAACAGTTCTACTATTGCCAATTATAATTTCGAGAATCCGATTTATCAAGCTGAAGATGGAAATGAGGACGATTGTGAAGTACCTGTAAAGCTTGCTAGGTTGTTACAACAAGAAGAGAAAGCTATACAGCCACATGAAGAGCCAATCGAAGTTGTGAATCTGGAAGCTGAAGAAAACAGGAAAGAGGTCAAGATAGGGGCTGAATTAGAGGATGGTGTTAAGAGCAGATTGATTCAGATGTTACATGATTATGTGGAGATCTTTGCTTGGTCCTATGAAGATATACCAGGGTTGGATACAGATATTGTGGTTCATCGTTTACCAGTAAAAGAAGATTGTTGTCCAAAGAAGCAGAAGGTTCATCGCATGCATCCTGAAATATCAGAGAAGATTAAGGCAGAGGTAATGAAACAGTTTGATGCAGGGTTCTTAGCTGTGACTTCTTATCCTCAATGGGTTGCAAATGTGGTACCGGTACCTAAGAAAGATGGTAAGGTACGTATGTGTGTAGATTACAGGGATTTGAACAAAGCCATCCCCAAAGATGATTTTCCACTTCCTCATATTGATGTTCTGGTAGACAACACTGCTCAACATAAAGTATTCTCTTTCATGGATGGTTTTTCTGGTTACAATCAAATCAAGATGGCTCCTGAAGATATGGAGAAGACTACGTTTGTTACACAGTGGGGCACCTTTTGCTATAAAGTGATGCCATTTGGTTTGAAGAATGCAGGGGCAACATATCAGCGTGTTATGGTGGCTTTGTTTCATGATATGATTCATCATGAGATAGAGGTGTATGTGGATGATATGATAGCCAGGTCCCAGAATGAAGAACAACATCTTGATCATTTGCATAAGTTGTTTGAGAGGTTGAAGAAATACAAGTTGAGATTGAACCCAAACAAGTGTACTTTTGGAGTTAGATCTGGTAAGCTCCTGGGTTTCATTGTCAGTGGAAAAGGTATTGAAGTAGATCCTACAAAAGTGAAAGCTATACAAGAGATGCCAGCTCCCTGTACTGAGAAGGAAGTCAGAGGTTTCTTGGGACGATTGAATTACATTGCAAGATTTATTTCCCAATTAACTGCCACCTATGAGCCAATCTTCAAGTTGTTGAAGAAAGATCAGGTGATGGAATGGAATGATGAATGCCAGACTGCCTTTGATGAAATCAAGAAATATCTGCTAGAACCTCCAATTTTGATGCCACCAGTTGATGGAAGACCCTTGATTATGTACTTAACAGTATTAGACAACTCAATGGGGTGTGTATTTGGGCAACATGACGAGTCTGGTCGAAAAGAGTAGGCAATATACTACCTTAGCAAAAAGTTTACCTACTGTGAAACAAGATACTCACTGCTCGAGAAAACTTGCTGCGCTTTGGCATGGGCTGCTCGCCGACTAAGACAGTATATGTTGACTCATACTACCTTATTGATTTCGAAGATGGATCCAATCAAGTACATATTCGAGAAACCTGCTCTCTCCGGAAGAATAGCAAGATGGCAAATGATCTTAACAGAATATGATATACAGTATACTACTCAGAAGGCCATTAAAGGAAGTGTTGTAGCTGATCACTTGGCTCATCAAGCAGTGGATGATTATCAGTCAATGAGTTTTGAGTTCCCTGATGAAGACATTATGATTATTACCAAAGAACCTGGACAATATGACGGACCTGAACAAGGATCCCGATGGACTATGGTTTTTGATGGAGCTTCTAATGCACTTGGTAATGGTGTTGGTGTTGTGATCAGTTCCCCTGAAGGTTGTCATACCCCGATTACTGCAAGACTTTGTTTCTATTGTACCAATAACATGGCTGAATATGAGGCATGTATCTTGGGTATCAAAACTGCCATTGATATGAAGATTCAGTTCCTAGACGTGTATGGAGATTCAGCCCTGGTAGTGAGTCAGATCAAAGGAGATTGGGATACCAAGCATGATAACCTCATTCCTTACAGAGAGTATGTGTTGTCTTTGATCCCACATTTTGAAGAGATTACCTTTGGACATATCCCACGAAGAGAAAATCAGTTGGCAGATGAATTATCCACCATGGCATCTATGTTTGAGATCAGCTGGGATGATGAAGCTCCCAAGATTACTATTGACAGATTTGAGAAGCCTGCATACTGCAATGAGATTGACGCTGAAGAAGCAGAAGAGAAGCCTTGGTTCTATGAAGTGAAAAGATATCTTGAAGCTCAGGAGTTCCCTGAAGGGGCATCTGTCAAAGATAAGAAGTTTCTGAGGAGGTTTTCTGCTAAGTTCTTTTTGAGTAATGGGATTTTGTACAAGCTGTAACACCCAAATTTTTGCCCTAAGATTTCTTCGCATATCATTTGCATTTTTGCATACAAACAAGATCGCACTGGCTTTCGAGTTTCTCCTCAGATAGGGTCTATGCTTCGCAGGGGATCACCACTGTTTTCATTTCATTATTTGTTTATATTTACTGATCACTAACCAAAGTACCAAAAAATATGTTGCAGTGTTCTTCTTCTTCTCTGTGTTGCAGGCTTGCGAAGATGAGACAGTAATTTCATTCAGATGCGTTTGTTCAGTCACAATTCGATTTCAAGTGGATGTTTGACCTAATTATTGGTCAAACTATCAGATAAATTATTTCGACTGCCAGTTGTATGTGTGCCAGTAATTCATTCATCAGGAAATACGTTTTCAAAGTACAAGTTGGGTTATCAGACAGTGTTTTTTTGTGCGAAGTTTGGTTTGTTCATCAGTTCACCAGTGATTCATCTGAGGATTTATTTTCCTCAGTATGAATTCAGTTTATCAGAGCATGAATCAGGCAGTTTTCAGATGACAGTTGGCAAGTTGCGAATTATTTGAGCTGTTCAGTGGGTCTGTATTGGCTGTGGCTTGTGAGAAAAATCGGGAGTTGGTCGTGAAACCTAAAAAATCATCATCATCCAATTTCTATTTTTTTAGTTAGATTATCCATTATCCTTTATCCAATAACCATTTTTCCGTTTTTTTTTCTCGATTATTCGATTATCCAAATCACCTTTATTCTCAACCATTTCCAATTATCCAATTAGTATTCAATTTTTTTCTTTTCATTCAATTTATAGTCATTACCATCATATTTCGAATTTTATTCGTTTCTCTCCATTCTTCATTAGCCTTTTAAAAAAAAAACTTTTTCTATCATATCCATATCACCAAAAATAATAGAATCATTTTTTATTTTTGTCATTTAAGCCCACTTAATTTTTTTAGTCCATATATTTTTAGAATTCAATTATCAAATAAAAATTCATTAATAAAAACATTGACCAAAGTCTTTTATTTTATGTTTAGTTGTTTCTTTTTTCCAAAACAAGCCATAGGCCACAATCCTTGCCCAGGCCCCACAAGCTGCCCAACTTGCAGCATCAAACACAAGGCCATGCGCCTGCCTCAAGCTACAACAAGCATTTCCCATTTTTTCTTTCAAGCTGGCCCCACCTCATATCAACTTGCCTCAAGCCTAACAGCAGCCACAAAGCCAAACTCCCATCCAACATCATCCTGCAGCCGTACACCACAAAAACAACTTGTCCCAAAACCGTACCTCACTTCCACACACCAACAACTTGCCAAAGCCATTTCACAAACCCCAAGCCTCACATCCCAACTGCTAAAGCCGTACGCCAGCTTCAAACAAAAACAACAGCCTGATACAAAAAAGTGCACCCCGTACGCCATCAAGCAAAACAAATTCAACAAGTCACATCTAAGCCGCACGCCCTTCAGCAATCCAAGCCGCACGCCCTTCATCTATCCAAGCCGCAGCCCAAACAAGTCTTTCACAAGCCAACAACAAATTCAACAAGTCACGTCTCAGCTCCCACGTCACAGCCAACGCCGAAACAACCCGAAGCCAACCTGTACAAAGCCTCAGCCGTAGCAAATTCATCCTCACGCGTATCCTGCATCAGGCCCAAGCCAACTTTGCCAATGTCATCCGCACCTGTTTTACACACCAAAACGCATATGGAAAACAATCAAAACGCAGTCCCAAATTCAAAATCAAAACGCAACAAGATTCAGAACAAAACGCAGTAAGCAAATCAAATGAAACACATCCCTCACTTTCAAAAACGCTCCCAATCTTCTCAAAACGGCATCAATCTCCTCACCTCTTCTCCTATTTAAAGACACCTTTTCTCCTCTCATAATCAAGCTTTCATAGCCAAAGAATCCCTGCCAAACTAATTCTCAAACCTCAAAATTCCTAATCACATTCCATTTCATCTTCAAAATCCGAAACCCTCTCTCAATTTTCTTAACCATTCCCTCAATCAACCATCAATATATAACAATTTCAAAACCTAGTTGAAGAAAAAAGAGAGAGAAGCCGAGAGAGGCCAAGAGGAAGAAGAAATCGAAAGTTGAAGAAGAAGAAGAAGAGAGGTCCGCGAGTTGTGAAGGTGAGCCTTGGAATAGTGCCGCCGCGTTTCCCCTGTTCGTGTGTGTGTTGCGAGAAGAAGAAGAAGACCAGTTCTTCTATTTTCTTATTTTTTATATTTTTTTTAATTTGTTTTAATAATAAGGATAAGAGTAATGTGAGTTCTGGTGTTGGGCCTAAGGCCATGAGTTTTGTTGCTTATCCACCTCCCTGAACCGCGATTCTTCCCCCCATCTCCTTTCCATTTCTTTTCCTTTTACAATTTCTTTAGTTTGTTTGTTTTTTTTAATTGGTTTTTGTGACCATTTATTTTGAATGTGAGAAAAGTTTTTTTTAGAAGTATATCTTAGAAAAATGTTTAGAAACAATTCAGAAGAAGTGTTTTAGAAAAGAATTTTTAAAAAGAGTTTTAGAAAGAGTTTTAGAAAATGATTTAAATATATTTCTATTTCTTTTTTTTTGGATCTATTATTTTGATCCATTGTTCTTCATCTTTTTCTCTTTTGGTCGATGACAATCTCCGATTCGGGATTGTTGATTTCCGATTAAGTTTAATCTTCATTATTTCAAATCTATGGATGAATGATCATTTGGATCATTCTCCATACTTTGAGATCGTGATAGGTTGCTTTTCGATGAAATTCAACGAAAATCTCGATTAAGATTAGACCTTCCTTTTTCTTTTAGTGTGGCATGTTTTCGGAGAACGATCCATTATATCGTTTCTCTAACATGTATTAACACAAATATTTTCCACTTTAATTAGTGGTGGCCGGCCTCATTTGTAGGGTAATTACTCCGTAAATTACTCGGCGATTGCTTAACATAGACCTAAATTTGTCCCGATTTGAATTAAGATCCACTTGGATCCGGTTGCCTCGATCTTATTTTTCTTTTCGTGGTTGTGCTTGATTAAGTTCATCATACCACTTTATATTGTAAATATTATAATAATGTGAATATAATTGTTTAAATTTAATCTCTCGCACCTTATCCTTTTATTTTAATCTCTTGCTCCTTTATCTCCTTTATTATGCTTTATCATATTATATCATATATCATTTGTTTATATTCATATTGTGCTTGTTTTTTTTATTTTGTCCATTTGGATATCAAAACACTAATAAAGGATTAAACACTTAAAAGACTTGTGACTTCTAATTTTGGACTTATGGTTACTATCCCTTTGCTTTTGGAGAATGGACTTAGACTTTAAGATCTTCCCCCTTGCTCAAGTTGGAATGGATTAGAAACCTCGGCCTCAAGATTATTTCATTAGCCTTTGAAGATGGAAGTCTGAACTTTGAAGAATTGTGCATATTATGGTTTGGTAAACTCTTTCCTTAACTTTTAATTCAAACATTAAGACTAGTCTCTTCATCTCCTCCCCATTCTTTAATTTTCAAAACTTCTCCCTATTTCAAAAACCTTCTTGCTTTCAAACTTTAAACACTTTCATATATAAACCTTGACTTAGGTCAAGCGATTTTTAATCTTTTCACTTTATTTTCTTAATCAATGTTAATTCATGTAAATATATCAAAACCATTTCTTCTTACATACTTTAAAAAACATAAAACTCACTCAATTGTTTTTGTGCCTTGTGCACCTTTTCTTTTTACATGTTTAGATATGATTCATCTTTTCTAGCAGAATTATTCGCTAAAGGATGACGACTTATCTCTACATCTTAAAATCAATTCAACTCATTTGTTCTTTTCAAATTTTGTACCACGAACTACGAGGTTTTGATCTCGCATTGCACTTTGTGGGTACGTAGGCATAAGGCGTTAAAACCTTATCAAACACAAAATCATTAAAAAATATTCTTCTCCTCATCTCTTCAATCATTTTAAGCAAACCAATTTCAGACCAAAAAGCAATAAATATTTCAAAGGGCTCCCGTGGAGTACCACAGACGAGTCGGGTGCCTAAAACCTTCCCGGTTCGTAACCAATCCCCTTACCCATTCTCTGTTTGTTCTTTTAGATTTTGCTTTTAGACTCCTAGGTTTTTATTCGTTCTTTTACCTTTTTCCATTCGAAAATAAAGAAAAGCGCGGTGGCGACTCTGTGTATATCGAGTTAAGTTAATTAATAGCTTACACTCACGATTTTACCGCTACAGAAAAGTGGCGACTCTGCTGGGGATTAATCTCTAAGCGGATTTAGCCTACTTTGATTTATTTATTGCTTTGGTTTTACTTGTTTGTTATTTGATTGTTCTGTTTCGGTTTTGGTGATCCTCTGTGTGAGATAGATTCTAACCCGGATCTGAGTTGAAACTTATGATAGGACGAAGATATTCGAAGCGATATGTGATGGAGTAGTCCAAAGCAATATCAATTTGATAATCTCCACTCGGTTAGGCTCTCTTGGACTATCAATGTCATGACGAGTAATCGTACGTGGCATTATTTTCTGACCTTGAGCTGATCATACTGAGGACCTTAGAACCTTTAACCCATCCTAGCCAATTTAGGAACGTAGTGCGAAAACTGTCTGGGTGTAAATCTAAGGCGGTTGTCACGTGATACTACACTCGGACGAGGTCTATTTTAAGAATGTTATTGGTTGGGGAGTAATCCAACGTACCGATGATATTCTAAAGATGGCTGTTAACTCCGGGCACCTCTGTTAGCACCCTTTTGGTTTCTTGCAGGTACAATGAAGACAAAACCTTAGTACTACCTGTTTGGGTTGGTGTTCTGTTACCTTGACTTCATCCTCGTGACTCGGAACCTAAGCTCGTGTGCCTTGTGTGATCTTGTTTGTGTTTGTTGCATACATGCCATCATAAATTCATGAGCATTGTTCGTAAGATTTCAAAGGACTTATAAGGAACTTTTGCAAAATTTCAGATGTCCATGGTTATGACTTTTGAAAGGAGGAACACAAAGAAGTACACTTTCAAGAATCCTAATGTTGTAGAGTTGAGAAAGCTCAGAGCTTTGGTTGTTGATACCCAAGAGTTCCGAAGATGTCATGGGAAGCTTTTGTATATGTCGGATATTGATGTACCTGAGGGGATTCTCCCTACTTTAGCTCAGTTCTATGATCCGTTGCATCATTGTTTCACTTTTCCAGATTATCAGCTTGTGCCGACTTTGGAGGAGTATTCTCATTGGTTAGGTTTGCCTATTCTGTACAAGGAGTTTCTTTTCACTGGTTTAGAGAAGGAGCTTACCATCAAGGTCATCGCCAAAGCACTTTTTCTTAAGGAATCCGATCTTAATGGGAAGTTTCTTCCAAAGGGGAGTGTTCGTGGTATTAATGCTAAGTTCTTGATGGGAAAGGCTTCTACTTCACTTACTTTGGGTCATAAGGATGCATTTGAGGCTATTCTTGCTTTGCTTATTTACGGGATTGTCTTGTTTCCGAACTTGGATGGTATTGTGGATGAGAATGCTATTCAGATCTTCTTGAAGAAGAACCCGGTTCCTACTTTGCTTGGAGATATGTATCATGCTTTTCACTATAGGACCTCCAAAGGTGACAGAGAGATTGTATGTTGTGCGCCTCTTCTTTATAGGTGGTTTATTTCGCACCTACCGAAGTCAGATGTTTTCAAGGACAGTAGAGAGAATCGATGATGGTCTCAGAGGTTGATGTCTCTTTCTCATAAGGACATGACATGGTATAGTTCTCATTATGACACTGGAGTTCTTATTGATAGTTGTGGAGAATTTCCTAATGTACCTCTTCTTGGTACACGTGGGGGAATTAGCTACAACCCCATTCTGGCTAGACGACAGTTCGGTTATTGTTTGAAGGATGTTCCAAACAATCTTGCATTATCCCGTTTCTTCTTTCTTAGTGGTGCTGATCATATAGAGATGAAGAAAAGGATTGCTCATTCTTGGCATGCTGTTCACCGGAAAGAGAAAGGTCAATTGGGTAGACAACACCTTCCTCCTTCTGATTGTTATATTCAGTGGGTTCGATCTAGAGCTTCCAAGCTCAAGATGCCTTATCCACCTGAGGAGCCTATGTTTCCCATACTGCCTTTGTCTGCTTTTCTACCTCTCGTTGATGAGAAGTTGGTTCTTCAAGAAGAGTTAGACAAGATGAAGAAAGAGAAAGAAGAATGGCTACTTGAGAGGAATACTATGCAGGAGCAGCTGAAAGAGAAGGATGATCTTATTGAGCTACTTGAGCGGCGTGTCACGAAGAGGCCGAGAGAGGATTTATTTTCCTCTAGTACTACATCTATTATTCCTCCTACTTCCGGTGCTTGGAAGGCCATTGTTGACAAGTTGGTGAAGGATAAAGAAGATATGGAAGAGCGGTACAAGAATGAGATCAAGAGAATTCGTATGAAGTATCAGCCAGGATTCGGAGCTTCTTCGGATATGATTCCCTAGGCCTAGTTTAATTTTTCTCTTATGTATTAGGATTATTGATGTTTGTACTTCATTTGTAATCCTCACTTTGATCTTAATGAGAATGAGTTTTTTAAGTATTTCAAAAATGTTTCTTTATGAATATTGCAAGTTAACTTATAATCCTTTGAAATCTTTGCATTTGCATACGCATAGCATGCATCATACTCGCATTTGTCTTGCTTTTTGAGTGTTCTCCAGGGATCTTATTGTTGTTTCTTGGTCTCCATTCAGTGTTCCTGTCAAGCTGACTCATCGCTTTGATACTCGAGCTAATCGAAGAAGGGTGATGGAAACTTTGCAACAAGAGAATCGCGAGCTGCGCGAAGAGGTTACTTATCTGAGGGAAAGCTTGGAAAGAGTGACTGCTATGATGGAAAATTTGGTGGCTGCTCAGAATCAGCCACCTCCTAGTCCTCCTGTTCAGAATACTATCATCTCTGAGGTTGTTACCGCATCCATTCCTGTTGAGACTGTTATTTCTCCTCGCTATCGTGTGCCTGCTAGCATACCCTGGGGCATGCCAGTTGACTTTTTTCCTACTGGTTACCGTCCTCCTCATCATCAGGAGACTGCTGCATTTAATACTCTCCCACCACCAGTATGGACTACTCTTCCTCCAGTTGTGACTACTGTACCGCCTGTGGTGCACAATGTTCCGCACCATGATGAATTGATTTACCATGCTGAGCTCAGTGAAGGTGCTGGAGTTGCCGAAAGACTTGATGATTTCCAGGGACGCTTTGTTGAGATCCAGAGGGAGATGAGAGCTTTGAAGCATAAGGATTTTTTTGGAAAAGATGCCTATGACCTTTGTCTGGTCCCTAATGTTAAAGTTCCTTATAAATTCAAGCTGCCTGAGTTTGAGAAGTACAAAGGCAACACTTGTCCGTTGAGCCATCTGGCGATGTATGCAAGGAAGATGTCTGATCAGACTGATAATGATAAGTTGCTAATTCACTATTTCCAGGACAGTTTGACCGGTGCACCCATGAGGTGGTATATGAGTCTGGATAATAGCCAAATCAAGACCTTCAATGACCTGGGAGAAGCTTTTGTGAGGCAGTACAAGTACAACGTTGATATGGCGCCTGATAGAGATCAACTTCGTGCTATGTCCCAGAAGAACAAAGAGACTTTTAAAGAATATGCACAGAGATGGAGAGAGCTGGAAGCCCAGATTGTTCCTCCGCTGGAAGAAAAAGAAATAACGAAGATCTTCTTGAAGACGTTGGGTTCTTTTTATTATGAAAGGATGATAGCAAGCGCTCCTTTCGATTTCACTGAAATGGTGAGCATGGGGATGCGTTTAGAAGAAGGTGTCCGTGAGGGACGGCTGAGTCAAGAGAGCAGTAATGGTTCAAGTGCTAGAAGGTTCAATTTCGGGAAAAAGAAAGAAAATGAGACTAATGCAGTATCCCGTGAAAGTTATAGAAGGCCTCACAATCGTAGTAATCACCATTCGCAGCATGTGGCTTCTTTAACACCGATGATTAACGTGGCTCCAGCTGTTCCAGCAGTTCCAAAGTTTCAACCTCACTATCAGCAACCTTCTATGCAACAAGGTGGTAATCAACAAGCTCGAGTTAAACCATGTTTTGATCCTATTCCTATGCCGTATGCGGACTTGCTTCCGTCTTTGATTGCAAAGAATCTTGTGCAAACTCGTCCTCCACCTCCAGTTCCAGAGACTATTCCATGGTGGTATAAGCCAGAGGCTCGTTGTGCTTTTCATCAAGGTGCCCCGGGGCACGATGTTGAGAATTGTTATCCTTTGAAGTTTGAAGTACAGAAATTGATAAGGAACAATGTTCTGTATTTCAATGATGTTAATCCAAATGTGCAGAAGAATCCGTTTCCGAAGCATGGTAATGCGTCTGTGAATATGGTTGATGGTTGTCCTGGATTGTTCAAAATCTATGAAGTCCGCCATATCCGAAGATCTTTGGTGGAGATGCATGCTTTCTTGAGTGAATATCACGATATTGATCATGACTATGCTGGATGTTGTATCTGCTCGGTGAATCCTCGTGGTTGCGTGATTGTTAAAAGGGATATCCAAAAGATGATGGACGATAAGTTGATTGAAGTAACAACAAAAAGAGATGAATATGAGAATGAAGTGAATGTCATTATGCCTCAGTTCAATCTTCCTGATAGGGTTGCTCCTGAGAGGGTGGTTATTTCTTTCGATAGTCGCAAGACTGCTGTTACTCCATTGGTGATTAATGTGCCTGGTCCAATGCCTTATGAGTCTGATAAAGCTGTTCCATACCGGTATAATGCTACGATGATGGAGAATGGTAGGGAAGTTCCTCTTCCTACTCCAAAGTATGTGGTTAGCATTGCTGATGTGACGAAGGTAAATCGAAGTGGTAGAGTGTATGCTTCAGATCCTCCGAAGAGAGTTGAAGATACAAGTGCGAGTAAACGGATTATGGATGTTGTGGTCCAATCAGGCCAAGCTGGTAATAGTGAAGATGAAGTGCTAAAGTTGATAAAGAAGAGTGAGTATAACATTACTGAGCAGTTATTGCAGACTCCCTCAAAGATATCAGTTTTGTCTCTTTTGATGAGTTCTGAGGCTCATAGGCAGTCATTGCAGAAGATTCTGGATCAAGCCTATGTTGACCATGACGTGACTGTTGATCAATTTGATAGTATTGTAGCGAATATCACATCTTGCAACAATTTGAGCTTTTATGATGACGATCTGCCTGAAGAAGGAAGAAATCATAACTTGGCTCTACACATTTCGGTGAATTGTCAGGAAGATGCTTTATCTAAGGTGCTAGTTGATACCGGATCGTCTCTGAATGTTATGTCAAAATCGACTTTGTCAAAGCTTGCGTTTCAAGGTGCTCCCATGAGGCACAGTGGGATTATAGTGAAAGCGTTTGATGGGTCAGAGAAGACAGTGATTGGAGAAGTGGATCTTCCTATTATTATTGGACCGTTTATATTCAAGATTACTTTTCAAGTAATGGATATACGTCCCGCATACAGTTGTCTCCTCGGAAGACCTTGGATCCATGAGGCTGGAGCTGTAACATCCACTCTTCATCAGAAGTTGAAGTTTGTAAGAGAAGGTAAATTGGTGACCATTGAAGGTGAGAAAGCTATGCTTGTGAGCAATTTGTCTTCTTTCTCTTATATTGATGCCGAGGAAGAGGTGGGAACGTCGTTTCAAGCTCTTTCTGTTGTGGATAATGTTGCTAAGAAGAATGCCATGCCCATGTCTTCTTTCAAAGATGCCCTGCGAGTGATTGAAGCTGGTCAGTCTGATGGTTGGGGGCAAATTATTGATGTTGTCGACAACAAGGAAGGTTTCGGTATCGGCTTTGCGCCAGGTGTAGTTATCAAAGATCCAAAGACTATTCAAGAAGGCTTTCAAAGTGATGGATTTATCAATGATCATTCCGCTGCTGCCATCATTGATGATGATGAAGACGAAGAAATGCTTGATTTCGTTACACATGGAAAGATTTGCCAGAACTGGATTGCTGTTGATATTCCTTTTATTGTTCACTCTTCAAAGTAATTTGTTTTTATTTTCTTTCAAAAATCCTTTCACTCTGCCCAAGGTGAAAGTGATGTTTGTCGGGCTTTGTTTCAAATTTTATCATCATCAATAAAATGTTATTTTGTTATTTCCATATGTGTTTTTTTCTTTTTTCGCTTTATTCTGAAAAATGGTAACATAAAATACCCAAAATATAATGATTGTTTATCTGCATATTGTTTGCACTTTTTGTTCATTCTCTAAAATAAAAATAAAATCATTGTGCAGATTGATTGATAAACCCATTGAAAACAATGATCCTATGCCCTCTCCCAACTTTGAATTCCCTGTGTTTGAAGATAAGGAAGAGGATGATGAAGAGATTCCAGATGAAATTTCTTAGTTGCTTGAGCACGAGGAGAAGATTATTCAGCCTCATGGAGAGTCAATAGAGATGGTCAACTTGGGTTCTGAAGACGAAAAGAAAGAAGTCAAAGTTGGAGCATTGCTTGGTCCTGATGTTAAGAAGAGGATTGTAGAGCTTCTCAGAGAATATGTTGATGTATTTGCTTGGTCTTATCAAGACATGCCAGGTCTTGATACTGATATTGTGGAGCATAGATTGCCACTGAAGCCTGAATGTCCACCTGTGAAGCAGAAGCTCAAAAGAACTCATCCAGACATGGCAGTAAAAATCAAAGAGGAGGTTCAAAAGCAGATTGATGCAGGTTTTCTTGTGACGTCAACTTATCCTGAATGGGTGGCCAATATTGTTCCTGTTCCGAAGAAAGACGGAAAAGTCCGAATGTGCGTTGACTACAGAGATTTGAACAAAGCCAGTCCGAAAGATGATTTTCCATTGCCACACATTGATATGTTGGTAGATAATACGGCTAAGTTTGATGTATTCTCTTTTATGGACGGATTTTCCGGTTACAATCAAATAAAGATGGCACCCGAGGACATGGAAATGACCACATTTATTACACCATGGGGAACATTCTACTACAGAGTGATGCCCTTTGGATTGAAGAATGCTGGTGCGATGTACCAAAGATCTATGACTACACTTTTCCATGATATGATGCATAAAGAAATCGAAGTATATGTTGATGATATGATTGCCAAGTCGAGGACTGAAGAGGATCATGTTGAGCATTTGTTGAAGTTGTTTCAAAGGTTGAGGAAGTATAAGCTTCGTTTGAATCCGAACAAGTGCACATTTGGTGTACGTTCGGGAAAGTTGCTAGGTTTCATTGTCAGCCAAAGAGGCATCAAAGTTGATCCTGATAAAGTGAAAGCTATTCAGGAAATGCCTGCTCCAAGAACCGAAAAGCAAGTAAGAGGATTCTTGGGCCGATTGAATTATATCTCGAGGTTTATCTCTCACATGACTGCCACATGTGCTCCGTTTTTCAAGTTGCTTCGGAAAGATAAAGGTTGTGTCTGGACGGATGATTGTCAGAAAGCGTTCGAAAGTATTAAAGAATATCTGCTTGAACCTCCTATTTTGTCTCCTCCGGTGGAAGGTAGACCGATGATCATGTATTTGACTGTGTTGGAAGATTCCATGGGTTGTGTGCTTGGTCAGCAAGATGAAACTGGAAGAAAAGAACATGCAATTTACTACTCGAGTAAGAAATTCACTGATTGTGAGTCTCGGTATTCCATGCTTGAAAAAACTTGTTGTGCCTTAGCTTGGGCTGCAAAGCGTCTTCGCCAGTATATGCTGAATCATACGACTTGGTTGATCTCTAAAATGGATCCAATCAAGTATATCTTTGAAAAGCCTGCTTTAACTGGGAGGATTGCTCGTTGGCAAATGTTATTATCAGAATATGATATCGAGTACCGAACTCAAAAAGCTATAAAAAGTAGTATCTTGGATGACTATTTGGCACATCAACCAATTGATGATTACCAACCAATCAAGTTTGACTTTCCAGATGAAGATGTGATGTTTTTGAAAGCGAAAGATTGTGATGAACCTTTGATTGAGGAAGGGCCGGAGCCTGGATCTCGATGGGGTTTAGTTTTTGATGGTGCTGTGAATGCACGCGGAAGAGGAATTGGGGCAATGACCATTACTCCCCATGGTTCACATATTCCTTTTGCCGCGAGGTTGACTTTTCCTTGTACCAACAATGAAGCTGAGTATGAAGCCTGCATTATGGGTCTTGAAGAAGCTATTGATCTGAGAATTAAACATCTTGATGTGTATGGAGATTCTGCCTTGGTAATTAACCAGATTCAGGGCACGTGGGTGACCCATCAACCCCACTTGATCCCTTATAGAGATTATGCCAGGAAGATATCAACTTTCTTCACCAAAGTTGAGTTTCATTATAGTCCTCGTGATGAGAATCAGATGGCGGATGCTTTAGCAACTATAGCCTCTATGATAAAAGTGAACCAGTGGAATGATGTTCCCATGATCAGTGTGATGCGACTTGAAAGACCAGCTCATGTGTTTGCAGTTGAAGAGGTCCATGATGACAAGCCTTGGTATCACGATATTAAATGTTTTCTCCAGAGTCAAGAATACCCTCTTGGGGCATCTGATAAAGATAAAAGGACCTTGAGGAGATTGGCAGGCAATTTCTTCCTAAATGGAAATGTGCTTTACAAGAGAAATTTTGACATGATCTTGCTCAGATGCGTGGATAGACACGAAGCAGACATGTTAATGAAAGAAATTCATGAAGGATCTTTTGGCAATCATGCCAATGGGCATGCAATGGCTAAGAAGATGTTGAGAGCAGGTTACTATTGGCTGACAATGGAATCTGATTGTTGCAAATATGTGAAAAAGTGCCATAAGTGTCAGGTGTATGCTGATAAGATTCATGTGCCACCAGCCTATCTCAATGTGATTTCTTCCCCATGGCCTTTCTCTATGTGGGGAATTGATATGATCGGCATGATTGAACCCAAGGCTTCGAATGGACATCGTTTTATTCTTGTGGCAATTGATTACTTCACCAAGTGGGTTGAAGCGGCATCGTATGTTAATGTGACCAAGCAAGTTGTGGTTCGGTTTATCAAGAATAATCTTATCTGCAGATATGGTGTCGCGAATAGAATCATTACTGATAATGGTTCGAACTTGAACAATAAGATGATGAAAGAGCTTTGTGAAGATTTCAAGATTCAACACCATAATTCTTCTCCTTATAGACCGAAGATGAATGAGGCTGTTGAAAATGCGAATAAGAACATTAAGAAGATCATTCAGAAGATGGTTGTGACGTACAAGGACTGGCACGAGATGCTCCCTTTTGCTTTGCATGGGTATCGTACATCTGTCCGCACTTCAATAGGGGCAACCCCTTTCTCACTTGTTTATGGTACAGAAGCAGTGCTCCCTATTGAAGTTGAGATCCCATCAATGAGAGTTCTGATGGAAGCTAAGTTGACTGAGGCTGAATGGTGTCAAAGTATAGTTGATCAGTTGAATTTGATTGAAGAAAAGAGAATAACTGCTTTGTGTCATGGTCGGTTGTACCAGCAAAGAATGAAGAAAGCTTTTGATAAGAAGGTCAAACCTTGTGTATTCAGAGAAGGCGACCCCGTGCTCAAAAAGATTCAGTATTTCCTTAAAGATTCTCGGGGCAAGTGGACTCCGAACTATGATGGCCCATATGTTGTTAAGAAAGCCTTCTCTAGCGGTTCATTAATTCTTGCAACTATGGATGGTGAGGAGATCACTCGCCCTGTGAATGCGGATGTAGTCAAGAAATACTTCGCCTAAAAAATCAAAGAACAACTCGCTAAGTTGAAAACCCGAAAGGGCGGCTTAGGCAAAAATGAGCGTCTCGGTGGATTGAAAACCCGAAAGGGCGGTCCAGGCAAAAAATAGAGACATAAACAGAAATAATTATCCCGGTAGATTGAAAACCCGAAAGGGAAATCTAGGCAAAAGTTAGGGATCATGGCAAGTAACTGCGTCGACAGACTGAATCACTTGTAGTAACCGAGGATTTCAGATTCTTGTTCCTCAGAAGAATTATTCATCAAAGATTCTTATTCACTCATCCTTGACTGAAGTTTCGGACACAGTGGAGTTCAAAGTTGATAGGGAGAATAGTGATCATTGTATCTCAATGTAGCCCTTTTCCATGTATTTACCATTTTTCAAACTTGTAATGATCCATGGAGTCATGCCATTTGCTGACTACCATTCTATCAATGAATTTGAGTTTTTATCCAATTGTTTGCAATTCTTTATATTATTTCTGTTTACAAAATTTCAATTTATTGTTGATGATGATTTTTGAAACAAATTTAATAAATTTAATCTTCGAAGATTTTAAAAACATTTTTCTTTTGATATATGAACAAAGAAAGGATATCAACAGTGATTCCAAGAATGGTAAAGTCTGGATGTGTGTAACTTGTCTCTCCCAAAGCAGGGTTTGATTCGGTTGTGTCCATGCGAAGTTCCTGGATAGTCTTGACAGGCTGATGTTAATGATATTTTGTTCCCCAACCATGATGTTGAATGGAGATTGTATGTTTTCCCCAGAAGAGTTATTGGAAGGGAGGTTTTTAAGAGAATCCCTAGCTGAGCTTTGATCTTTCCTCAGCATGTTATCTTTAAATTGAGAAGCATTGGGAATCCCCAGCTGAGCTCTTGTTCCTCAGTTTGATTTATTTGCATCCTTGAATATAGAAGTATTGATATAGCAGTCAGTTTAGAGGTTTTCTTTTACCCTATGTTGGGTATAGATTTAAAATCCCTCGCAACTGTGTTGTGGCTATGATGTTAATTTCTGATATCCCCATATGGATCCCCAATAGGTCTGCATGTGTTGATTTCCAGCAGGTTTCTATGTGATTTTAGCAAGTCTGGCACTCTATCTCCAAATGGAGCAGGAGTGGTATGACAGTTATTCTTCGGAAGTTTGATCTTTATCAAGAATACTTCCATCCTCAACAGATTATTACCTTTCCTCAGCAGGATGATATTCCTAGCAGATGTTGTCTCATCATGATTTGAGCCTTGTAGCAGGATTTTATTCCTTTGATGGCTCATGATATTCCCTCTGCAGATTTCAAGTTGAATCTCCATTTGTTTCCCTGCATTGTTGCCTTGGGATTAGCCGAGTATCCGGTTGTTGTGGTGTTCATGTCACCCGTTTCTTATCTTTATGTCTGTTTTGTTAGCATATCCATAAGCATATTCATACGCATAAGCATAGCATTGTTTGCTTGCATTCTTGTGTTTATCATTGTTCTCTGCTCTTGGGTGTGGACTTTCCCCACAGAGTGTGTGTGTCGTATTCCTCTCAAGTTTAGAGTGTCGATCATTAAGCAGAAAGAGTTAATCCTTTCTAAATCCCCACTGAGTTTGTTTCTCGTGGATGATGTTGATTCAGTTTCCTCCCCAGTTTATTATCTGGATGGAATTTTCCCCAGTTGAGATATTTCCTCCTCGGGATGAGTTTTATTTGACCGTTTCTTTCCAATTTGTTCTTGGATTGAACTTTGGTCCCCTTTTATAGATATATTGCTTTGGAATTAAGCTATCATTGTTTGATAGTGGGCAATATTTTCTCCAACTTGAGCTTTGTTGCTTTGGAATTAAGCTATCAGTAATCGATAGTGGGTAATATTACCAAATTGATCAAGTTATTTTACTTGTACTCCTACCCAGTAAATTCGGTAGTCGAGATTTTATCCTCTTACCCAGTAAAAAGGTAATAGAGTTTGTTTTCATTTGCTTAAGCTCCTACCCAGTAAATCAGGTAGTCGAGAATTGTTCTACCCAATAAATCTGGTAGTCAAGTTATTTTCCTCTTACCCAGTAAAAAGGTAATAGAATCAGATATTTTCATCTTACCCAGTAAAAAGGTAATTTGATTGAGTTTCTACCCAGTAAATCCGGTAGCCGATATTTCTTCTTCTTACCCAGTAAAAAGTTAATAGAAACTGTTTCCATTTGATCGAGTTCCTACCCAGTAAATCAGGTAGATGATCATACTCCTATCCAATAAATCGATAGTCGAGTCTTTTATACCCTACCCAGTAAAAAGGTAATTGAGGATATCCCTCCGTATTTTGCTCCTATCCAGTAAATTGATAGTCGAGTCTGTTATATTCCCTACCCAGTAAATAGGTAGTTGATGATTTCTTTCCCAACTCAGTATTTCTCCATTTTTTGGATTCAAATACTGTGTTTGATTGATAATTCCTGGCAGGGTGTTTATCTTCCCTTGTTGGATCTTGTATCTTGATTACTTCATATTTTTTCCCAAGTGGAGTTTGTTATCCAGTGATTTATTTTCCTGGTAACTCTTTCGTTGTCTGTTGTTGTTTCCCCAACGGGATTTTCTTCTGTGTCCCCAAGTTTTTGCTGTTCTCTGGTGGTCATATTTTCCCCACAGAGATCTTGGGTTTACATATCATATTCATATCATATCATTGTTCTCTTAGGACAAAAATTGGGTTTTCTGTATTTAAGTCTCTCCCATCTTGTAGAGACGAAGATGTCAATCTTCATATCTCCGGATTGAAGAAACTTAAATAGGGGCAGCTGTAACACCCTAATTTTTGCCCTAAGATTTCTTCGCATATCATTTGCATTTTTGCATACAAACAAGATCGCACTGGCTTTCGAGTTTCTCCTCAGATAGGGTCTATGCTTCGCAAGGGATCACCACTGTTTTCATTTCATTATTTGTTTATATTTACTGATCACTAACCAAAGTACCAAAAAATATGTTGCAGTGTTCTTCTTCTTCTCTGTGTTGCAGGCTTGCAAAGATGAGACATTAATTTCATTCAGATGCGTTTGTTCAGTCACAATTCGATTTCAAGTGGATGTTTGACCTAATTATTGGTCAAACTATCAGATAAATTGTTTCGACTGCCAGTTGTGTGTGTGCCAGTAATTCATTCATCAGGCAATGCGTTTTCAAAGTACAAGTTGGGTTATCAGACAGTGTTTTTTTGTGCGAAGTTTGGTTTGTTCATCAGTTCACCAGTGATTCATCTGAGGATTTATTTTCCTCAGTATGAATTCAGTTTATCAGAGCATGAATCAAGCAGTTTTCAGATGACAGTTGGCAAGTTGCGAATTATTTGGGCTGTTCAGTGGGTCTGTATTGGTTGTGGCTTGTGAAAAAAATCGGGAGTTGGTCGTGAAACCTAAAAAATCATCATCATCCAATTTCTATTTTTTTTATTTAGATTATCCATTATCCTTTATCCAATAACCATTTTTCCGTTTTTTTTTTCTCGATTATTCGATTATCCAAATCACCTTTATTCTCAACCATTTCCAATTATCCAATTAGTATTCAATTTTTTTTCTTTTCATTCAATTTATAGTCATTACCATCATATTTCGAATTTTATTCGTTTCTCTCCATTCTTCATTAGCCTTTTAAAAAAAAAACTTTTTCTATCATATCCATATCACCAAAAATAATAGAATCATTTTTTATTTTTGTCATTTAAGCCCACTTAATTTTTTTTAGTCTGTATATTTTTAGAATTCAATTATCAAATAAAAAATTCATTAATAAAAACATTGACCAAAGTCTTTTATTTTATGTTTAGTTGTTTCTTTTTTCCAAAACAAGCCATAGGCCACAATCCTTGCCCAGGCCCCACAAGCTGCCCAACTTGCAGCATCAAACACAAGGCCATGCGCCTGCCTCAAGCTACAACAAGGATTTCCCATTTTTTCTTTCAAGCTGGCCCCACCTCATATCAACTTGCCTCAAGCCTAACAGCAGCCACAAAGCCAAACTCCCATCCAACGTCATCCTGCAGCCGTACACCACAAAAACAACTTGTCCCAAAACCGTACCTCACTTCCACACACCAACAACTTGCCAAAGCCATTTCACAAACCCCAAGCCTCACATCCCAGCTGCAAAAGCCGTACGCCAGCTTCAAACAAAAACAACAGCCTGATACGAAAAAGTGCACCCCGTACGCCATCAAGCAAAACAAATTCAACAAGTCACATCTCAGCCGCACGCCCTTCAGCTATCCAAGCCGCACGCCCTTCAGATATCCAAGCCGCAGTCCAAACAAGTCTTTCACAAGCCAACAACAAATTCAACAAGTCATGTCTCAGCTCCCGCGTCACAGCCAATGCCGAAATAACCCGAAGCCAACCTGTACAAAGCCTCAGCCGCAGCAAATTCATCCTCACGCGTATCCCGCATCAGGCCCAAGCCAACTTTGCCAATGTCATCCGCAC
This sequence comes from Lathyrus aphaca, assembly GCA_963966055.1. Classification (NCBI taxonomy): domain Eukaryota; kingdom Viridiplantae; phylum Streptophyta; class Magnoliopsida; order Fabales; family Fabaceae; genus Lathyrus; species Lathyrus aphaca. The sequence continues at coordinate 278,715,387 of OZ014521.1, forward strand.
CTGTTTTACACACCAAAACGCATATGGAAAACAATCAAAACGCAGTCCCAAATTCAAAATCAAAACGCAACAAGATTCAGAACAAAACGCAGTAAGCAAATCAAATGAAAACGCATCCCTCACTTTCAAAAACACTCCCAATCTTCTCAAAACGGCATCAATCTCCTCACCTCTTCTCCTATTTAAAGACACCTTTGCTCCTCTCATAATCAAGCTTTCATAGCCAAAGAATCCCTGCCAAACTAATTCTCAAACCTCAAAATTCCTAATCACATTCCATTTCATCTTCAAAATCCGAAACCCTCTCTCAATTTTCTTAACCATTCCCTCAATCAACCATCAATATATAACAATTTCAAAACCTAGTTGAAGAAAAAAAGAGAGAGAAGCCGAGAGAGGCCAAGAGGAAGAAGAAATCTAAAGTTGAAGAAGAAGAAGAAGAGAGGTCCGCGAGTTGTGAAGGTGAGCCTTGGAATAGTGCCGCCGCGTTTCCCCTGTTCGTGTGTGTGTTTGCGAGAAGAAGAAGAAGACCAGTTCTTCTATTTTCTTATTTTTTTATATTTTCTTATTTTTTAATTTGTTTTAATAATAAGGATAAGAGTAATGTGAGTTCTGGTGTTGGGCCTAAGGCCATGAGTTTTGTTGCTCATCCACCTCCTTGATCCGCGATTCTTCCCCCCATCTCCTTTCCATTTCTTTTCCTTTTACAATTTCTTTAGTTTGTTTGTTTTTTTTAATTGGTTTTTGTGACCATTTATTTTGAATATGAGAAAATTTTTTTTTAGAAGTATATCTTAGAAAAATGTTTAGAAACAATTCAGAAGAAGTGTTTTAGAAAAGAATTTTTAAAAAATTTTTTAGAAAGAGTTTTAGAAAATGATTTAAATATATTTATATTTCTTTTTTTTATATCTATTGTTTTGATCCATTGTTCTTCATCTTTTTCTCTTTTGGTCGATGACAATCTCCGATTCGGGATTGTTGATTTCCGATTAAGTTTAATCTTCATTATTTCAAATCTATGGATGAATGATCATTTGGATCATTCTCCATACTTTGAGATCGTGATAGGTTGCTTTTCAATGAAATTCAACGAAAATCTCGATTAAGATTAGACCTTCCTTTTTCTTTTAGTGTGGCATGTTTTCGGAGAACGATCCATTATATCGTTTCTCTAACATGTATTAAAACGAATATTTTCCACTTTAATTAGTGGTGGCCGGCCTCATTTGTAGGGTAATTACTCCGTAAATTACTCGGCGATTGCTTAACATAGACCTAAATTTGTCCCGATTCGAATTAAGATCCACTTGGATCCGGTTGCCTCGATCTTATTTTTCTTTTCGTGGTTGTGCTTGATTAAGTTCATCATACCACTTTATATTGTAAATATTATAATAATGTGAAATAATTGTTTAAATTTAATCTCTCGCACCTTATCCTTTTATTTTAATCCCTTGCTCCTTTATCTCCTTTATTATGCTTTATCATATTATATCATATATCATTTGTTTATATTCATATTGTGCTTGTATTTTTTTATTTTGTCCATTTGGATATCAAAACACTAATAAAGGATTAAACACTTAAAAGACTTGTGACTTCTAATTTTGGACTTATGGTTACTATCCCTTAGCTTTTGGAGAATGGACTTAGACTTTAAGATCTTCCCCTTGCTCAAGTTGGAATGTATTAGAAACCTCGGCCTCAAGATTATTTCATTAGCCTTTGAAGATGGAAGTCCGAACTTTGAAGAATTGTGCATATTATGGTTTGGTAAACTCTTTCCTCAACTTTTAATTCAAGCATTAGGACTAGTCTCTTCATCTCCTCCCCATTCTTTAATTTTCAAAACTTCTCCCTATTTCAAAAACCTTCTTGTTTTCAAACTTTAAACACTTTCATAAATAAACCTTGACTTAGGTCAAGCGATTTTTAATCTTTTCACTTTATTTTCTTAATCAATGTTAATTCATGTAAATATATCAAAACCATTTCTTCTTACATACTTTAAAAAACATAAAACTCACTCAATTGTTTTTGTGCCTTGTGCACCTTTTCTTTTTACATGTTTAGATATGATTCATATTTTCTAGCAGAATTATTCGCTAAAGGATGACGACTTATCTCTACATCTTAAAATCAATTCAACTCATTTGTTCTTTTCAAATTTTGTACCACGAACTACGAGGTTTTGATCTCGCATTGCACTTTGTGGGTACGTAGGCATAAGGCGTTAAAACCTTATCAAACACAAAATCATTAAAAAATATTCTTATCCTCATCTCTTCAATCATTTTAAGCAAACCAATTTCATACCAAAAAGCAATAAATATTTCAAAGGGCTCCCGTGGAGTACCACGGACGAGTCGGGTGCCTAAAACCTTCCCGGTTCGTAACCAATCCCCTTACCCATTCTCTGTTTGTTCTTTTAGCTTTTGCTTTTAGACTTCTAGGTTTTTATTCGTTCTTTTACCTTTTTCCATTTGGAAATAAAGAAAAGCGCGGTGGCGACTCTGTGTATATCGAGTTAAGTTAATCAATAGCTTACACTCACGATTTTACCGCTACACAAGCGCAATCATGATTCAACTTTGCTTTGTTGTGTGGATATGAAGGAAGCAACTGAGATTATGGAAGACATACATGATGGAATCTTTGGCACTCATTCTAGTGGTCATACTATGGCAAAGAAGATATTGAGAGCAGGTTACTATTGGTCTACCATGGAAGCTGACTGCTATCAACATTCCAGAACATGTCACAAGTGTCAAATCTATGCTGATAAAGTACATATACCTCCATCACCATTGAATGTGTTGACTGCTCCTTGGTCTTTTTCCATGTGGGGCATTGATATGATTGGTGAGATCAAGCCTACTGCTTCTAATGGGCATCGTTTCATTTTGGTTGCTATTGATTACTTTACAAAGTGGGTAGAGGCAGATTCATTTGCATCTGTTACTAAGAATGTGGTGGCTCGATTCATTAAGAATAATCTCATATGTAGGTATGGCATCCCTGAAAGGATTATTACTAACAATGGCTCTAATTTGAACAACACTATGATTACTGATCTCTGCACGCAGTTCAAGATTAAGCATCACAACTCTTCTCTGTATCGTCCAAATATGAATGGGGCAGTAGAAGCTGCTAATAAGAACATTAAGAAGATTCTACAGAAGATGACTGTTACTTACAAGGATTGGCATGAGATGTTACCATTTTCTCTTCATGGTTATCGTACTACAATACGTACTTCAATAGGGGCAACCCCATTCTCCTTGGTTTATGGTATGGAAGCAGTTCTGCCCATTGAAGTTCAGATACCCTCCTTAAGAATCATGAAGGATGCAGGCTTGGATGAAGATGAGTGGATTCAGACTCGACTTGACCAGATAAATTTGATTGATGATAAGAGGTTAGCAGTTGTTTGTCATGGTCAGATGTACCAGAAACGGATGATCAAGGCTTTTAATAAGAAGGTTAAACCAAAGGTATATCAGGCTGGTGACTTGGTAATCAAGAGTATCATATTACCACAGGGTGATCCTAGGGGCAAGTGGACTCCTACATATGAAGGACCATTTGTGGTCAAAACAGTATTCTCAGGAGGTGCCATGATGCTTACCACTATGGATGGTGAAGACTTCCCGCATCCTGTAAACGCAGACATAGTTAAAAAATACTACGCATAAAAAGAGACCCGCTAGGTTGACTGGCCTAGGCAAAAGTAAGGGCATCCCGGCAAACCAAAAGGGTTCGGGCAAAAATTAGGGATATATATATAAAAAAATGTACACCCGGCAAGTCGAAAACCTGAAAAGGCGGCTTGGGCAAAAAAGGGTATCCCGGTGGATTGAAAACCTGAAAGGGCAATCCAGGCAAAAGTTAGGGATTAAAGCGTATGACTATGTCTCGTTTGGATCACCCATGTAAACTATAACCAGTCGTGCTACTTAACCCAAGTTCAAACAGATAAAGCTCAATCCAATCATTTCCGTCTCAACAGCAGAAGATGAGATACTTGAAGATAATGGCAATAGTAGAATTGAAACTCAATAGGATTATTTCCCACATAGCTGATTTTCTCTGTTTTGTAAAAAAATTTATGACGAATTTTCCAGATTATTTCCTCTTACTAGGATTTTTGTCTCCTTGTACAATTTTCCTATGTATGGGCCACTTTGTGATATAAATAAAATTTCATCTTTGAATCCAGATTTACTTTTACCCTATTTACATAAGTGAAACGTCCATTGGTTGTGTTTGAATGTATGTATGCTTATTGAATATGATTGATGTTTACCAGAAATGCATAAAATGCTTAATATGATTGATGTTTACCAGAAATGCATGAAAATGCAGTAATAGTATTTACTAAGGACGAACGAGGGAAGGAATTCAACGAAGCTTCGCCGGTTCATCCCCACAAGACATCTACAAATCCCCCAGTAGGGCAAATTTATCATCATAAATACTTTGAGTTACATCTCCCCTTGAATTTATATCCATCTCTTTTATCCTCAGACGGATAGTCGGGAACTTATTCCTTCAATGAAGGTACGACGAACGAAGACGGAAACTTATGAATACTATACTATCAAACGAAGACGGGAAGTTATGAATACTATATTATCAAACGAAACGGGAACGAGTTCCTCATATTCTTCAGCAACGAATCAGGATTTATTTTCCCTGGCCAGCAGTTATTATACGAAGATATCCAGACGCTTCAGGCTGCACAATTCATACATACATCATATACATCATACCATAACATACATATCCATAAGTACATAATACATTACTTAAGTGCATCATACTATGCATGCATACATAATGCATAAACTAACATTCTCTTTGCAGGATGGTTATATGCAGGAAAAACAATATCCACAACTTACAACGGGTTAAAAATGATCCATACATTTGCTCAAGATGTCTCTGAATAGCAGGCAAACGGTCTGTAAAAAGATCCATTCCTTGGTTCAAGACATTTTTCAGAAGAACAAATCCTAACGTTCTTTTGACCCTTAAGAACAAATCCTGACGTTCTTTTGGCCCTTGAATAGCAGGCAAACGGTCTGTAAGAAGATCCATTCCCTGGTTCAAGATATTTTTCAGAAGAACAAATCCTGACGTTCTTTTGACCCTTAAGAACAAATCCTGACGTTCTTTTGGCCCTTGAATAGCAGGCAAATGGTCTGTACAAAGATCCATTCCCTGGTTCAAGATATTTTTCAGAAGAACAAATCCTGACGTTCTTTTGACCCTTAAGAACAAATCCTGACGTTCTTTTGGACCTTGAATAGAACGCAAACGGTCTGTAAAAAGATCCATTCCCTGGTTCAAGATATTTTTCAGAAGAACAAATCCTGACGTTCTTTTGACCCTTAAGAACAAATCCTAACGTTCTTTTGACCCTTAAGAACAAATCCTGACGTTCTTTTGACCCTTGAATAGCAGGAAAACGGTCTGTAAAAAGATCCATTCCCTGGTTCAAGATATTTTTCAGAAGAACAAATCCTGACGTTTTTTTGACCCTTAAGAACAAATCCTGACGTTATTTTGGCGCTTGGAGAGTAGGCAAACGGTCTGTACAAAGATCCATTCCCTAATCCAAAATACTTCCAGAAGAGATAAGTATCACAAGATTCATTTCTACTGGTCCATTCAACAATTCAAATCATGTTGCATAAATGATTCAGAGACGGCTTATACAAAGACCTAGTACTGATATCCAGTATCAACATAAAGACATCATCACATCCAGATATTTTAGATGGCATCTCTAAGCCCATCTCCAGTTCATCCAGATGGCATCTCTAAGCCCATCTCCAATTCTTCCAAGTAGCATCTTCAAGCCCACTCAAGTATATACAATTAATCATCAGTGTTACTTTACGCACCGACGAGTGCAAATTTTTGGGCTTTTGTGTTCAATCCCCTTCAACCTTCCAGGTCACGACTGGCACATACACCAATCTAACCCCTCAAGTTTCAGAAAATTGAACAGGGGCAGCTGTTGCACCCCAAAATTTTCCCTCCACAATACAAGTCATTGTGTATCAAGGTTCACAAGGTTCATAAGACATCTCATGAGGTTCACAAGGTTCACAAAGTTCACAATTAGTCAGAAAATTTGACAATTCCCTCAGACAATGCATCCTCCTAAGCAATGCATCTTAAGCTAGGGTTTTTACTTTCATCAGGCTAAATGGATTTCAAAGACTTCAAGTGAGCTTAATAACATCTTATATGTGTTCAAGAATCCCCATGACAAGTTTCAAGACTTTTCTCAAAGGTTTGCTCAGTCAGATGATTAGATAGGTCAAAATCAGTCAAAGTAGTTAAAAAGTCAAACTGAGGTCAACTGTGGTCAAACCAAAGTCAAATTTCATGTTTTTTTGCCAACATCAAGTATATGAAGTAAAATTCATCATTTGATCAAGGGTTGATCATGATTCATCAAGGATATTTCAGATCATCAAGAATCAGGAGTTTCTAAATTAGGGTTTCCTCAGGAAAAGTCAACTGAACTTTGACCAGCCATAACTTTCACATGCTTCATCAAGAATTTTCCCTCCAAAGCTCATTTTGAAGGAAATCTAATTCTCTACAACTTTGAGTCTCACAAGCCAAGCCCAAAAATGCTTCATTTGGAAGGTATGAGCTAAGACATTATAGGTCTTTTAAAAGTCAACAAAAAGTCAACAACTTCAAAAGATCATAACTTGAGAATGGTAAAAGATATGGACATGAGACAAAAGAGGTTGGTTAGAGGACTCCTTAAGCTTTTCAAAATGTCCAAGAACACCCTCATAGCCTTAAAATTGTAGGATTTGTGCCCTTGCAAAGTTGGGAAATTTTAGGGAAACTTATGAAGCAAATAAGGCTTTAAATCAAATTTTTGCTAAATGAGTCCACCAAATTGTCATCCCATCTTTATAAAAACACCAAGCACGACCTAGCCCACCTATTTTCTGATTATTTATTTTTTATTTCATATTTATTTGAATTTTATTCATTAAAATACAATTTAAATTGAAATAAAAAATAAAATCATATATTTGAAAAAGGATTTTGCTTCTAGAAAGTCATAAATATTATTTGGATCAGATTGATACACAAGTTATGAGGATTATCCCAAAATAGAAATGTTAGATCAAATAAAAATCAAATTTCATGACATATATTTTTCAATATTCAAACATCCAAAAAGTCCAAAGTGTGATACAGTTTTTTGACCTAATTCAATTGTGTCATATATATACAAACTTTAGCAACCAAAAGGACACGAATTCTGAGCCTCCAAGTGCACATTCAAACTTCAAAATTTCATCCAAAAACTCACTTTCGGATTTCAAGTTAGATGTGATTTCAAAGTGTTCTAAGGATTGCAATGCATTCTATGATGTTCATTTAACATGTCTGGATCATAAACAACATCAAAAACACCCTCAATCGCATAAACCGAATGGATGTTCATGCCATATTTGATTTTTTCGATTTCACGATTTTGTTATTTCTTAATTGATTTTGATGGATTAATCTTGTTTGTTTCATTGTACTGAAGCTTTCTGGACAATCGAATTGGAGTTTCATGGACTGAATCCGCATATGCCATAGTTAGGGTTTCGGCCAAGCTTTTAGGGTTTCTTGATTAAGAACATATAAATGACTTTGATTGATATATTTGAATTGTGTAGGACCTGGGTAAACCATTGGTGTGTTCAATTGGGATGATTGCTACTTATTTTGTAGGTACTCAAGGTTTTTGATTTCCTACGAGAAAACGCGCAAGAGAATTCATGGAAAAATTCGCAGGAATTTTTGCAGGAAAACCTGCGAAATTCCAAGGAAGAAGATGATCTGAATGGCGCGAATTTCAAATTCAAATATTTCACTTATTTTATTATTTATTTGTTTTACATATATATCACAACGCGCTATTAGCTCAGTTGGTAAGGCATGTGTGCGTACGAAGGTGAGAACCATGGTTCGAATCCGGCCAGGAGCGATTTTGGATTTAATTTCTTTTGTTTTGCAGGATTATAATAAAACAATATTATGCTGTCTGTTTATCATATGTGCGCAGTGGCTCAGTTGGTTTTGGGAGATTCACAGCCAAGTAAAGGACCTGGGTTCAAATCCCAGGTCCTATTTTTTTAGGTTTTAATTTCTGTTGTTTTATTTATTTATGATTTCTTTATATTATTTTCTAAACTAATTAAAATAATTTCTTAAAAAACAATATATGTAGATTATTTTTCTTCTAAAAACTTATATTACATTTTTTTATAGTTGTATATTATTTAATAACTTTGTATATTAAAAAAATTTCTAATATGTTTATATAAAACCTAATTATTTTCTTTATAAACCTTAATTTATTTTAAAACCCTAATTATATTTATAAACCCTAATTTATTTTTCTAAACAATTAAAAAACCTAATTTTCTTTTATGATTTTAATTTCTTATTTTTGTAATTATAATTAGTAAATATTTCTAATATGTATATATATAATTAATTTATTCAACTATTAATCATGTTTCTAACTATATAATTATTATTATTTATTTCTTTTATTAAAAATCTAAAAAAAAATATAATTATTTAGTTAAATTTGAACTTTTAATTTATTATTATATTATTATGCTAACTTCTTTTTCTTATATTTATTTTGTTGATTATTACTAACCTATTTATTTATTATATGCTTATTTATTTAAGTTATTTTATTATTATAATGTAATTGTACACATTATGTAATAGTTGTAGAATTTCTTATTATTTATTTTTAATTGCCATGGTTAGTAAAATAGGGAGTGTAAACATGTTTGTATTTAAAATTGAATTTATATCACTAATTTGTAAGATAAATACTTGAATTTGTACACGCACACACGTAAGTCGATCTTGGATCGCCATCTCACATTCTTAAGGATACCTCTCATGTTGCCTATAGAAAAAGGTCGAGTAAGGTGTATAAAGCAAAGTCCCTTCACTCATTTATATCATCTAGTCCCTTAAAAGATAATAAGATCAAGTCCCTTCATGGTTGCCTTCGTAAATGATCTTGTCCCTTTCGAATAAAAGATGATAAGTCCCTTCGAATTGCTAAATACACCTTACAGTTGCCTAATAGCAGATGACCCTTCACTTGTCCCTCATAACATCCAAGGTAATGACTACCTATTCCTTAATAATAGGGATAGTCTTACCATTGAAAGAACATCTAAGAACAGTAAAGACTTATTATAGGGTAGGTTCCTCCTAATTACTTGCTCACCTTTTCAAAATACTTTATTACACTTCACATTTCAAACAAATTTTCAAAACAAAGTCTTTATATATATCCATACAAGGATCATTATAAAGTACTTAAGAAAATTTTCAATCACACACTACACTTCTCAAAACAGTTTAAAGTGAGCTAAGTAACTAAGAGTCCATGGATAACCATGGATGTAAAGGGTTCTAGCACCTTCCCTTTACATAACCTACCCCCCGAACCCAAAAATATTTTAAGGTCTTTCCTGTTCTTTTATGCCCTTTCCTTTTGGATAAAATAAAAGTCGGTGGCGACTCTTGCTATCCGCAACATTTATAGAAAAGTCAGTTCTCCCACCGTGTTACAGGTGTGCGCACGGTTTTGGAGTGATGGATGCAAGTTATGGTGCTTTGTGATTTCTTTACAAGGTTTGTAGTGATGATAATGGCGTTTCTGTAAATCCCGTTCAGTGGCAGTGGCAATTGGAAATTTATTGGATGAAGTTATGTGATTTCTTCAGAATTTTGAGTAGTATTAAACTTGTTTCTGAATTTTTATGAGTTCCTCTGCTTGTGCGATTGAGGGTGAAAGGTCACTGACGAAGAAACGTTGTTTGAAAGGTGGATTGAAGGTGGTGGATGATATGTGGGGAAGAGTTTATGTTTAAGGGATCGGAGGATTATTGGTTGAGGGAGTTGTTTGGGTGAGATAAGGATCCAAGAACCAAAATGAAGAGGAGTTTTTTCCAGGTTTGTAATTTTCGTTTTTTCTTCATTCAACGTTCAAAAACAGCTTCCCCCATTGAAATGTTTTTCTCCATCCTTTTAAAAAAAATTCTCTCCTCCCCCATTAATTTTTTCTTGTCTTGTATGTGTATTGAACGGTCTCTTTCACATTGTAGAGTTTGCAGAATTTTCCTTGGGTTGTTGTCTTGTTATATGTCATAGCAGCAATGGACGTGTTTTGTTTGTTTATGGCAGGTAATGTAGTTGTATCAAAGTAGTGTGGTAGCAGAGGTAGGTTGGTGGTCATAGCATTGGAGGATAATACATGGTGTAGGTGCAGATTTAGCAAGGTTTACACTGTGCCACTTTGGTGATTGTTTTGTGTAGGGTGAAAATCACTTTTATGAAGTGCATGTTGCATTTGGCTTTATGTAGCAGAATGAGATCCTTGGCTTTGTATGTTTGAACTTGTCTTGTAATAAAGCCTTGGGATTTTTCAAGAACTACTTTTTTGTTGGGAGTTTTTTTAGGAAAAATTATGTAATTAAATTTAGGGTTATTGTAATGCACTTAAAGGAATAATTTGGATATTTAGAAAATAGATATAAAATATAAATGGATTTAAATTATGAAGGGAATTGGTTAGAAAATGGACAAAATTGATATATTAGGAAGAAAAATATGGATAAATGGATGGTATTGAATGGATTAATGGAAATGGATTAATGGAAATGGATAATTGAAAATTGATTGAGATCGGGTTTAGCAATTATTGTATGCACCTCCATATTTGAACAACATCAAAAACCTTGACAATTGAAATTGACCGCCACTAATCTTGTATGATATTAGAACCTTAAATCCATCTCAAAATAATCTTAATTGAACAAAACCTGACGGATCCTTGTATTATGACGACAACCTGAACCACATAATCAGGACCTGTAACAAGTTGAAATGTACCAACTGCCTTGACCATTTAGTGGCTTCGCACTTTGACTTCATCAACTGGCTTGAATTGTACTAATTGCCATGACTTTTGATAGCTTTGAATTATGCACACCCAAACCTTGATCATGAAACAAACTCTTGTCTGACCAAGATTAGGCTAGACTCAACTGAACATCAATCATTACTGCACACACAATTTGTCCTGACAACCTTTCCTGGCTCGATTCATCCTTGTAACAACTTGAACCTAGATAATAAGAAAGTGAAAGAAAGAACACGTATTTTCTTTGATTTTCATGGGTTAGTAATGCATAAAAGACAAAAAATTAAATGCTCGATGTTATTGAAATGATGCAAATAGAGAATATAGTCAGATGCATGAGAATATTAAAAATGTCGGGTCAAAATTTGGGGTATGACAGATGCCCCTATTTAATCTTCTTGGACTTGAAGGTATGAATGACAAAGACTTTCAGACATTCGAGGTGAAAGAGGATTAAATATCAGAATACCCATAATTTTTATCGGGAATATAGATGAAATGATATGATTTGATGATATGACATGATATGATCTGAATGCAAGACTATGAATTTTGAAATAATACCACAGGAGACAAACCACTGCTGGTGGAACCAAGCAGGACAAAAGATAAATCATTGGGTATGACAACAAACCAAATCTAGTGGAGGAAGAATTAGGGAAAGATTCACACTCCACAAGGGAATGTTGCAACAATTTGGGGAAAAGATAGAAATCCCTATCGGGAAAGACTATCAACTACTAATCAGGGGGTAACTAACCAACAAGAAAGGGTGTATTACCTACTATCATGCATATGATAGCCTAAGCAAAGGTAAGTAACAAAAAGAAAGACGTATTACCTACTATAAGTGTATGGTAGCCTAAGAAAAAGGTAATAGACTTGAAAGGAAAAACTACCTACTATCATGCGTATGATAGCTTAAGAAAAGGTATATGACCAAATGAAAGAGTGATATCACCTACTATTATGCATATGATAGCTTAAAAAAGTAATAATCTTGTTGGGGGAATAACCATTTAATCATATTTCTCTTAGATGCTCTTTAGAGAGATGCCATATGATAGAAAATAAGGATTCAAACCAAACTTCTCACCGAGATTTGGAGAGATGCCATTTGAGTAGAGGGGACTTGATATACCAAAAACCTCATTCGGGATAGAAAAACTTCTCGAGAAGAGCTTACCACTTTTTGTTAGGTGTACATGCCAAAGAGAGTGTTATAACAACACTGAGGAGTAAGATTTATCTTCATTGAGGAATAAAAAGGTAGATAAAAAATACTGACAAACAGTATGATCGTCATCAAAGGGTTGATGGGAAGAAACTAAAATCGTTAAAGGGTTGATATAATATAACTTTATTGAATTAATATATCGTCATGGAGATGACGAGAAGAAAACTCCACTAAATGGACACCTCTCCATAGGGATGACAATAAAGAAACTTGAACAAAGGCAACACATTGTCATAAGGATGACAGAAAGGAAACTTTGAACGAAGGCATCACATTTTCATAAGGATGACAAAAAGGAAATATGTATGATGTAAACACATTGTCATAGGGATGACAGAAAGGAAATTGTTTTGGAATATCAACACTAAAGGGTTGGTGGAAAGAAACTTCACTAGGGAGTGACATTGTCAAAGGGTTGACGGAAATTGAGGATTCACAACAGTTGTTGGGGAATCTCTCAGATACACAATCTTCTGCTTGGAGAAGAGATGCCAATGAGGATTGGACTTTATTTGGCGAACATACTGGGGAAATTGCTAACAGTTGTTGTGTAAGAAAGCAAACCCTTAGGTTCGTCCATATCTTCACCTCTGCTAGGGAATGATAAATTGTCCCGTACTGATGGGGATATGAAGACTCTGGTTGGGGGATGTTTCTTCATTGAAGGACAAATCTCATCTTGGGGAGAACATCATCAACCTTCTGTTACTTTTCTCTCGCTGGGAAAGAGAGTTAAGAAGCGTCTCATGCTAGGGATGGGATATAATGATACCCTTCTGCTCGGGAAGCGTCATTTTCTTTGTTGTTACTCTATAGGAGATGAGACATGCTGAAGATTTATGCTTCAAGATCTGCTGAGGAAAAGGCTTCTTGAAGCTCTGTGCTGGCGATGACTTTGTTAGCAACGTCTGTACCTCCATCTTAATGAACCCAACTGATAGTACCTGCGAAATGAAGAGTTAGTTTGGCCTGCATGCCCCAGGCTCATGGTTTGAATCACCATCCCAGTCACTCAACACATCAAATGCGCGTCAAATTTTCTTACTCTCCTGCATGTGTTATAAAGTATTCATATGTTTATAATGCAATATTTATCACAATTTGTTGGACGTCTTTGCAACCAATCAATGGTAGATGAAAAACAAAAACATATGGAAGCCATTTGAATGACATTTCACTTTTATTGATTGAAAATATGGCCTTGAATAGGCATTACACTGAGAAGCAATCCCTAGAAAGAGGAAATTGCACAACAGGAAAATAAATTATCCTAATGGCAATGTACAAACAAATCTCATCAAGCTCCGACCCGGCTATGACTTGTATGTCCTCAAGGCTTTCTGCATGCTTCACCTTTGACGAAGACGATTGAATTGATTCTCACCCTTTGGATTACCCTATATTTCCAATGATGAATCACAGATCTCGCCGATCGCAGTTGTTCGTTTTAATCCCTTTTTTGCGTGGATTTCCCTTTCGGGTTTTCAGTGCACCGGGATACCTTTTTTTGCCTGAGCTACCCAATATGGCTTTTCATTTCAGCGGGTGTACATCTTTCTCAAAATATTTCCCTAATTTTTGCCCGAGCCTTTTATTCTATTTTTGGCTCGTCGGGATGCCCATTTTTTCCTGGACTCTTATTCTGTTTTTGTCCAGCGGGTCTCTTTACACGAATTATTTTCTAACTGCATCTGAGTTGACAGGGGATTGGAAGCCTTCACCATCCATGGTTGTTAACATTAACGCTCCGCCCGAGAAGACCTTTTTAACCACGAATAGACCTTCATAGTTGGGTATGTACCGTTGAGGGCGTACTTTTTGATTTAAATATCGTTTCATCCGTCTTTGATATAACTGTCCATGGCATACAGCTGCAAGGAGTTTCTCTTCAATGAGGCTCAGTTGATTGTACCTAGATCGGAGCCACTCAACTTCATCAAGCTTGACATCCATCATTATTCTCAGCGACGAAATCTCGACTTCGACCGGTAGGACTGCCTCCATACCGTATACCAGTGAGAATGGGGTTACCCCAATTGAAGTGCGCACGGACGTCCGATACCCATGCAATGCAAATAGTAGCATCTCATCCCAATATTTGTATGTCACAACCGTCTTCTGGACGGTCTTCTTGATGTTCTTGTTGGCCGCCTCGACGACGCCATTCATCTTCGGGCGATATGGTGAAGAGTTGTTACGTTCAACATTGAAATCCCGACATATATTTGTGTCTCTCCCGGCATTTTCATCCTAGTACAAACGCAAAAGTGGCGCGGAAAAGTCAGAGTCGCTAGCCAGACATTTTTATCCCGAAGGAACAGGAAAGGTAATGCTGCACAAATCTGAGGAAGAAGGAAAAGGACGAGGACTTGTGAACCAAAGATCCAAGTTCAGGAGTCAGTTACAACCTGGGAAGGTATTAGCACCCCAGACCGTCCGTCGTACCCGATAGGATCCACGCTTGTTAGTCTATTTCAAAGGGTGAGAAATACGATGTTGCTGAATAGAAAACCAATAACTAGAACTGGAAGTAAGAAAGGGAACTGGAAAAGAGATCGAAAAGGAAGAGGGAAAATATAGGGAAAATAAAGAGTGTGCTCGAACGGGTCCTACCCCGTTGCATACGTACCTCATCGGGAATATGAAGATTAGAGTCAACGTAGTTCGCCTAACTAAGGAGGAAACTATTTATGTGTTTTTTAAAATCTGAATTGTGTATGTCTATGCTCAAGTATTGCAGGCTCATATGGAACGAGTGCTTTAGCGTCTTGCAAATGAGACAAGTCGTCGCAAGTTCGCGTTTAGAGTGAGTGAGGTGAGGAAAGAATTCCGAAAGGAAAATACGAGTGTTGTTTGTTTACTGTCTTTTAAAGAAGTGTTTTCTAAGATTGGTTTTTGTGAACCTTCTCATACTATGACTTGTTCATCGTGGTAGATGCCTTACACCTCGCCCCGAAATGGCACGTGTATAAGTAACCCATGTGAAAGTCTCGTGTCGTACGAGAATATCAACCCTTATTAGGTGTTTTTAATTTTCTTTGAGATGAGAAAGAAAGCAAAGTGAACCAAAGGCAAAAGTATAAGGGGAAGATTAATCCTAGAGTTGTCATGCATGGAAAAACCTAGGTTAGTGCGGTTTCTATTCCTAATGCGAAAAGGAAAAGATAAGGGAGAAATATAATACAACTTACTTCCTAAGGAAGTTAAGTTGACCCTAAGGGGATTAACATGAAGTTGTGTAAGCTAAGCAAAGGAATTCTAAAAAAAACACACTCTGAAACAAGGGTTAGCATGATAAACATGAATAATAAATGAGGTAAACAATTACCAAACAATTCCTAAGGGATCTAGGACCTAAACTAGACTCAATCCTAAGTTTAAAGGACCTAAAAACTATGCAAGGCAAAAATCCAACAGCCTATTATAGCTCCTAAAACACAGACAACAATGAAATGCAATGCACAATACAAACATTTTTCTACAACTATCAATCAACATGCAAAATAGGTGTAAAAAGTGTGAAAATGCAACAATAAACATACATTTTACAACTACTGTTTCTAAATGCAGCCATGTAATGCAAGACGGATTTGGATGATTTTTATTTATGCACACAATGAATGACAAAAATGCACAAACATCATATAACATGATGAAAAGCAACATCAACATGAAAGGGTTGTGATTAGGGTTGTGATTAGTCTTCCTTGGTGGCTTCCTTGAAGATCTTTCTTACGCCTCACAAACCATAGGAACATCCAAGCATGATAACAATTAGGGTTGTGATTAGTCCCCCTTAGCTTTTACCTTTGAGTCTCCTTGAGTCTCTCCTCTCATCTTCATAATCAGAGACTAAACTCTTAAAGTTTTAGGACTTTGGAAATAGGGTTATGCATGCATCCTTCTCTTAGGATGGAGTGTATAACTTTAATCCTAAGTGTTAAACCAATAATTTGTTTAACCCTCTTAATCAAATCATCTTAATCATCACTAAGACTTAATCTTGTAACTTGGGCCTTACATTAGGGTTCTAATTCTTCCTTTATGGTTAAGAAGGACTAACCCTAGTGTTTAATGGACAAGTCCCCCTCAAGTTGTCTTACAAATCATAAAACTCACTTCTTAATCTCATCTTTAATTAAAATCCATTTAATAAAGGCTTATTTTGTCATGAATTTAATCCCTTACCATGGATTAAGTTGAGGTATCTTCCTCATCTTAAGTGTTCTCATCTATCATCCTTCTATTAGGATGGTTTAATGACTTCACTAATCCTTGATTATGGCTTAAACTCATTACTTAACACTAAACAAAACCCAAAAACATCTAAATAATCAAAAGTAGGTTAATGATCTTAATCCTACATCATCATGGCAATTAAGTTGAGATGCTTATCTCATACTTAAAGTATTCTCATTATCCCTAATCAGGGAGGATATAATTAGTTTACAACCTTTGATTTAGGTTTAATCCCATTAACTTATGACAAACTCCAAAAACAATAAAAAACTGAAAACATAAAAACAAACAATAATCGTCTCTTTCGGGTTTCGTTTCTCATCACACTCATTCATAAACGAGAACTCGCTTCTTCCAACTAATGCAAGACAGTTAGCACTCGAGCCAGACGAGTCATACACTTGAGCATAGACAAGTAAGCAGTTCACAGTCAATTCATTCTTTCAGTCTCTTTGAGTCGAACTACGGGGTTCTAACTTCCTCATTGCAAGAGAGGATACGTAAGCATAACTTAACGGTTATCGAACAAAAGTCTCTGTGTCTCCCCCCTCTTTCCTGAGCATGCACCCTTTTGCACAGACACTTGTATATCTCTTTTCCAACTCTTTGCACACAGATATCACATACACTACCCCTTTAAACACAATCTTTTAAGCGTGGATCCCGTCGATTACGACGGACAATCTGGGTGCTAATACCTTCCCAGGTTGTAACCAACCCCCTTTCTCAGTTTCTCTGGTTCGCGACCATCTTATCCATCATTTTCTAGGTTTAGGCAGCATTACCTTTCCTTCGGGATAAAAATGCCTAGATGGAGACTCTATTCATCTTCACCTTCATTTTTGCCTCTCGCCGACCGTTCGCGTCTGTACCCTATCTGACCCGGTGTCTTTTCGGGGGAGCGACAGCTTGGCGACTCTGCTGGGGACCCTTATATGGCAACCAGGGCTTCTGGTTCTTTTGTGGGTTCCTCCTAGCGCTTGTTTGATTTGTGTTTACGGGGGTGTTATGTGCTACTTGTTCTTATTTATTTGTTTCTTTATTTATTGCTTTATGTACAAGTTTATTTATTGCTTTTATTTAGAGTTTTATGCATTTCATACTATTGTCATATCATTGGTGCTGGATCTCTTGTCTGTTTTTTTGGGTGGGTATCATTGAGTGATTAAGGTTCCATACCGGGGACCTGAGTGACATATAGGCTAGAGTGGCTTCATATTCTTTCCCATTCCATTTCGGTCTGGTGCGGGAATATGAAGCACGATTCAGACATGGGTTTCTTCTTGAGAACTCTGTGCTACGGATTTCCTGTAGTACTAGGGTGTAAACACCCCAAATTTTACCTCACCCATTCACATCATGGCTTGTGATCATTT
The DNA here is from genome assembly GCA_963966055.1 of Lathyrus aphaca. NCBI lineage: Eukaryota > Viridiplantae > Streptophyta > Magnoliopsida > Fabales > Fabaceae > Lathyrus > Lathyrus aphaca. The sequence goes on from OZ014521.1 coordinate 278,733,238, forward strand.
CATATGCATAAACACAATCATAGCATCTCATATCACATTTTTGATTCACTGCATAGATTCAAAGTCATCTGCATCTAGGGTTTGTGATCTGAGCAATCCAAGAGCTTCTTGAGCCACTCCAAAGGCCATCAATCACTTCAAAGGGGTCCGTGTGTGTTCAAGCATCATATTATATCCTCTCAAAGTCAAGAATGTTAAAGAATCACAGGAACTGAAAATGGTGTGGAAGCAGAGCCAGGTTTAACTGCACAGATGACCTAAAATTAGGGTTTTGGTTTCACAGGCCATAACTCCAAATTTTTTGGTCATTCTTGTTTCCATTGGTCTCTATATGGTATAGGGAGTATGCATATCAATTTTCATGAAGAAATTCCATGGGGAAGTCATCTGATCAAGAGTTGACTTTTCAAGCAAGTCAGTGTAAAATCAGGGCATCTGAGGCCCCCAATGACCCAACCAAAGGGTGTTCTTCATAATTTTGAGGGTATATGATCTTTATTTGATCATAAAAGGAGTTGGAAGTTCACAAAATTGAATAATTTCAAGTCTTTTGCAAAGTTGACTTTTTGGGCAAGTTTGACTTTTAATGAATTTGCCATTTTAAGCAACTTTTTCAACCCTTACTTTTTGATTCAAAAAAGCTTCAAATGAAAAAACTTTGGTCATGAAAGTTGTAGAATGGATCATTCCCTTTTAAAAAAGTACAAGAACATGACCTAATTCATTTTGGATCAAAAGTTATGGCTTGTCAAAGTTGGCAAAAATCACTAAATTTCAAGTTATACACCAAAGAGGCAAAGTTGCAAATTCACTTCTCAAGGCCAATTAAGTCATCAAATGGATTTCTAAACTTCATCACATGAACATACAAGTCCTAAAAGTCAGATTGCATCCAAAGAATCACATGTTTTATGACTTATGGATCATGATATTTCACAAAGAACCAAAGGCAAGGCAAGTTGCAAAACTCATCATAGCTTCTCATCCACTTGCTGGCTAGCTTGCTGATCAATCCTAGGCCTTTCCTCACATCATGCTGCGCAGGACATGCCTTTTGTACTTAGCTAGCAAGTAGCCCATGCCCTTCTTACACAACTTTGACATTTTGGCAAAAGGACCCATACCAATCAATAAAGCACACATCACTTCATCTGACCAATGGCAATTGTTTATACAAATCAAATGCAAGCCAAACATAACAAGAGGCAAGCCTGAAACACTCCACAACTCAGCATTCACCTTGATCAGAACTTCTGCAAACTCTTAAACCAGCCAAAATAAACTTGCTCCAAGCCTTTCAGAAGCACAAGGGAAGTCATAGGAGTGGTTTTGCACAAGAGAGGAGGTCAGAAAGCTCCAAACTCAGGTAGCTTCATGAACTTTTTTTCCAGAACGTGTATTTTAAGTTTCTAAAGGAATCTACATGCTTCCCTGATCATGAATATGTGCTTACTTTTGAAAATGGTTGAGAAACCAGGATGTATGCAATGTCTGAAACTTTTGCCCTAAAAAATGTTTGATTCGATTCTCTCTGATTTTGAATGATAAACGTTGTTTGATTGAGGGGTTTGATTCGTTTTTGAGTGGGGATGATTTATGTTTAGTTAGATTTTGTTTTGGATGCGTGTAGAGAGAGTTTGAGAATTGGGATGGCCGGAGAAGACGACAGGAACAGTGTTCCGGTCGCCTGAAAGTCATTAGGGCATAATTAATTAGGGCTAATCATAATTAGCCATGTTTGAATTTCCACCCTTGGATGTGGCGCAAAGTCTCTTCCCGCGCGTTTATGTTTGAATCTAGGCCTTTAGATGTGTTGACTTTTCTTTTTTCAGTTTTAATTCAATTTATTTTTCATATTAATTCATTTCTTTTCTCCATTTTATTAAAAATAGCAAAATCATTTTAAAAATTCTGAATTTTTTTTTATAAACTTTCATTAATTTTCAGAAACCAAAAATATTTTTATTTTTATTTTTTGCATTAAAAAATATTTCTAAATCATTTAAAAGTTTATTTTTAATTAATTAATGAGAATTAATTAATTAAAAATACTTTTAAGTATTTAAAAATCACCAAAAAATTCATGAAACCTTCATAATCATTTAGAAACATTGTCCAACCTTCAAACCAAATTTCTTTTTTGATCTTGATGTCTTTTGAGAATTTTTCATGGAATTAAAATCATTTCAAGGCATTATTTTGATCCAAACTTCAAAAAATCATTTCTGCCTAATCTTTGAGAGTTGGACTTTGATTCTTTTTGCATTGCATTTTGTTTAGCATGTAGTTTGTGAGATTAAATTGGCATGATTTGATCTTTCATTTTCAATTTGTTTGGCATTTTCCTTGTTAAGGTGCCCTAAAACCCTAGACAACTTAGGAAATTCATAACTTTCATTAGGTTAAGAGTTAGAACCCCTCCTTTGGGCAGTGAGTTATTATAGGTTTAGGGTTCCTTTGAGAGAATTTTCAATTTTTTATCTTGATGTTTGCTTCTGATTTTGGTTTTTGTTTGATGCATGGATCATAAACCCTAATTTGGGCTTCCTTTTGCATCCATCTTGCATTTGCTTGCATACCATGACTTGCCATTGCATTTTGTGCATCCATTTGATTCATTAGACATCTTAAGACATATTAAAAGCATGTTTGATCATTGCATCATGTATTTGCCATGTTGTATGCCATCTGCATTCCATAACTTTTCATGTATGTTCATGGTTCTAAACTTGCTCCATTTGCACCCCCATGTTTGTATGATCATTCTCATGCCTTGATTCATGTTTGAATCATCTCATAGCATCATTATCATCTCATATATGCTTATGGTTTTGATTTTCATCATGCCATTTCATTCCATTTTGCATTGCATTGCATTCCTTTCACTAACTTTTCAGGTGGTAAGCAACTTTGAGAAGTGAATTTGCCTTCACTTCTCACAATTTCTTTTCATCTCTTTCATGCATCCTTGCTGCATTTTGTTATGTGTTTGATATTGAGCTTGCTCATTCTTCTTCTTCTCACTTTCTTTCTTCAAGTGACTTGTCTTCTTAAGTGAAGCAAGTTACTTTGCTTCTCTTTGCTCCTTTCATCTGCTTCCTGGTGGTTCCATTGAAGATTTCTCTTGTCAAACCTCACAAACCTTAGGAACAACCAAGCATGACAATGATTAGGGTTTTGATTAGTCTCCCCACTTAGTTTTACCTTTGTGTCTCTTTGAGTCTTCTCTTCTCATCTCATAATCAGGGACTAAACCCTAAAGGCTTTAAGGCTTTGTGATTAAGCTTATGCCTGCATCCTTCTATTAGGATGGAGTGTATAACTTTAATCCTAAGTGTTAAATCCTTAATGTGTTTAACTCCTTTAATCAATTCATCTAATAATCATCAAGACACCAAACTTGTAACTTGGGCCTTGCATTAGGGTTCTAATTCTTCCTTAATTGGTTAAGAAGGACTAACCCTAGTGTTAATGGACAAGTCCCCCTCAAGTTGTCTTACAAACCCTAAAAAACACTTCATCATCTTACCATTAACTAAAATCCATTTAATAAAGGCTTTGTTTTGTCATGAGTTTAATCCCTAATCATGGATTAAGTTGAGGAGTCTTCCTCAGCTTAAACATTCTCATCTATTATCCTTCTATTAGGATGGTGTAATGAGTCTGTTTAATCCTTGATTATGGCTTAATCTCATTACTTAACACTAAACAAAAACACCAAAAACATCTAAATAACCACAAATAGGTTAATGTTCTTAATCCTACACCAAAGGTGATTAAGTGTGAGAATCTGACTTCACACTTAAGGTATTCTCATTACCCCTAATCAGAGGGAGGATGTGATGAGTTTACTAACCCATTGGTTTAGGCATAAGCTCATTAACTTATGACAAATTTTCAAAAGCAATAAAAGACTGAAAACATAAAAAACAAACAATAATCGTCTCCTCCGGGATTCTTTTCTCACCTCAATCACTCACAAACGAGAACTCGCTTCTTCCGTCTAATGCAAGACAGTTAGCACCTGAGCCAGACAGGTCATGCACTTGAGCATAGACAAGCAAGCAGTTCACAAGTCAATTCATCTTTCAGTCTCTTTGGGTCAAACTACGGTGTTCTGACTTCCTCATTGCACGAGAGGATACGTAGGCATAACTTAACAATTATCGAACAAAAGTCTCTGTATATTCTCCCTCCTTCCAGCATTGTTCTTAGCCTCATTATCATGAGCACTTCACTTTTGTTCCTACACTGACACTGTACATTTATGCACTTCACACTTCTCTTACACTGACACCTGTACATCCTTTTCCAGCTCTCTTATACACAAATTGCACTGACACTACCCCTTTTAAAACACAAATCTTTTAAGAGTGGATCCCGTTGAGTACGACGGACAATCTGGGTGCTAATACCTTCCCAGGTTGTAACCAACCCCCTTTCTCAGTCTCTCTGGTTCACAACCGTCTTATCCATCCTTTTTTCTAGGTCTATGCAGCATTACCTTTCCTTCGGGATAAAAATGCCTAGCTGGAGACTCTTTTCATTCCCTGTGAGTTCACTCCTGTGTGTTATCGCATCATCCTCTCGCCGACCGTCCGCGTCTGTACCCCATTTGACCCGGCTTCATCTGGTGGGAGCGACAGCTTGGCGACTCTGCTGGGGACCCTTATACTGTAACCAGGGCTTCTGGTTCTTTTTGTGGGTTCCTCCTAGCGCTTGATTGATTTGTGTTTACTGGGGTGTTATGTGCTATTTGTGTTTGTATTTGTATTTATTTTTGCTTTATGTACAATTGTTTTATTGCTTTCTTTACAGCTTTACATATATCATACTGTCATACTGTGCTGGCTGGATCTGTTTTATTGCTTTGGTGGGTGGGTGTTCTATTGAGAGTTGAGGTCCTATACCTGGGACCTGAGTGACACCTAGGCTAGAGTGGTTCATGTTCTTTCCCATTCCATTTCGGTCTGGTGCGGGAATATGAAACACGGTTCAGATATGGGTTTCTTCTTGAGAACTCTGTGCTACAGATTTCCTGTAGTGCTAGGGCTATCTGGGAAGCCTGCTAAGTCTGGATGACCTTCAGTATTGACCTTCAGAAACTGAGGTGAATTAGAGGAGGATCTTTTATGGTTATTGTAAACACTGTACCTCCGGGTTAGAAGTGTTTACACTTCTCATAACTGATCCAAGTCTGAGGATCCTTGTTTTAGAACACTACCTGTGAGGGGGTTGGGCTGTTTACAGGTTTGCAGGAACCCTTGACCTCAGCATACCCTGTTACTTTGTTTTGATTAAGAGTAATCCATTTTGGAACAGTTCTTGTGATTCTTAACCCTGGACATGTGACTCTTTATTTGAGTCCCCCACCTTGGTTACTGGACTTATGAACCTCCATTTGGATTTCTTGAACATACATGGACCTATATCAGAGCACTTGATCAGATCCAGCTCAGTCATAAACCCTTGCATATCATTTGCATACATCATCATTGCATCATTTTAACATTTTCTTATTTGTTTTTCAGGGTATCCATACTTTATTTTGGCTTGGTTTTGACCCCATCATCAACATAGACCTATCCTCATCAGCATCTACTTCAGCTATCAGCTACCTGCTTCAGTCACCTGCACCAGCCTGTCAGTGGCCCTTTTTCAGTGTTATTCTCAGCATCTGTCTCAGCTCTTCTTCAGCAACATGGCACCCAAGAAGAGTAATATCTCCTACCATTTCTTTCATCCTGAGCTAACTGACATCAGGAAGATTCAGACCCTGATTACTCCAGACCATATACCACTATTCAGAGAACACTATGGAGGCATACTTGATGTGGTTATGGATTTGGACCCTTCACAAAGGAGCCTGATTCATACTTGCCTGTAGTTCTATGATCCCCCTCTGAGGTGTTTCACTTTTCAGGATTTTCAGTTGGGGCCTTTATTAGAGGAGTATTCATCATTGGTTGGTGTACCTATCAGAGGTGGAGTCCCCTTCAACCCTGAGATGGCTTTTCCCAGTAATGAAGAGATAGCAAAGGCATTACATCTGGAACCAGTTCTGATTGGGCAGAATATGACTACCAAGGCTGGAATCTCTGGTCTACACTCGGATTTCTTGACTTCTCAGGCCATCCTAAAGGCCTCCTTGGGAGAGTGGAAGGCAGTCTGTGCTTTATTGGCCCTTAGCATATATGGGGTCATATTATTTGCAGATGAGCCTAAGTTTGTTAGCAAGAATGCAATTCACCTTTTCATTCTGAGGAACCCGGTGCCCACCTTACTGGGAGATTTCTACTACTCTGTTCACCAAAGAAATGAAAAGCAAAGAGGACGATTGGTGAGGTGCTGTGCTCCCCTTTTCCATACCTGGTTGCTCAGGCATTTGCCTAAGACTGATGCATTTTTGAACCCTCACCAGCAGAGGAACTGGGCTAGAAGACTCACTGCTTTGACCTCAGCTGACATCAGGTGGTGCACTCAGAGCACCAAGGGCAGGGATATCATTACTAGTTGTGGGCAGTTCCCCAATGTACCCCTGATAGGAGTAAAGGGTTGCATCAACTACAACCCTCTGCTATTCAAAAGACAGTTGGGCTATGCATTGGTCCACTCTCCTAGATCACAAGACTTGGCTGAGACCCTTTATTGTGAGATTAAGCCTAATCTAAATATTGTCAGGCAAGCATCTTGGGCTTGGGACAATGTCCAGACCAAGGGAATGGCTGTTCTTGGAAGATGCAACAATGTGGCCTCATCACAGTACTATGAGTGGTCCCATGCCAGGGCTCAAATTTCTGGAATGCCTTTCACCGTTGAGGATGCACCAGGACCCTCCACAGCACCACCTCTTGCCACTATCAGCTTAGAGGAGTTTGAGAATTTGAAAGAAAGAAATGAGAAGTTGACTCAGGCTCTGCAGAAGACCCTCTGGGAGAGGAGTGATGGTCGGCTGGACATTGAAAGGTTGGAAAAGCTTAAGGTGGAGCATCTGGCCAGGATTGAAAAGTCAGAGGATTACATCAAGAAGTCGAGGGCTGGAGAGCAGATCTTGAAGAATGCCTGCAAAGAGGCTCAGTTCCAGAAGGCCAGCACTGATTTGTATCTGAAAGAGAGTCAAGCCAGGTGGGTCAGGATCACCAAAGCTCGTACTCTGGAAGATAAGAGGACTCAAGACAAGATTGAGCAGTTGGAGGCTAGTGCAAAGGAGCAGCAGGAAGCCCTGCTAGCAGCCTAGAGAGAGATCTCAGAGTTAAAGATTAGAGCTGGTGTGAAGAGGTCAAAGGACCAGAGTCAACACAAGAAGCTAACTGCAGCTGTTACTACCAGGAATCTCCTTATCAGGAATCTCACAGAGCGTCCAGCTGATCCTGTGACTGAGGCACTTCTCAAGGAAGTTCAGGAGGATGAGTTTGGTCTTGGAGTCTGACTTTTGCTTGTTTTTGCTTTCATTTCATGTACTTTTACCTTTTATGTTGTATTTTTGACCCCTCAGAGGGCATGATTTGTAAGAAACAAACTATGTATCATTTACTTTTTGTAATATATGTATCAGATTATTCGATCATAGTTTCTTTCAAGCAACATCACAAGCATCTTCCTCAAAGGTCTGGAAAGGTCAAAACCAAGTGCCAAGCCGGATACCTTGGAAACAAATAAGCATACTGCATTGCATGCTAACCTTTGTTTGTTTTGTAGGTTTGTTTTGTTTTTGTCACTAACTCTGTTGTGATCTCAGGAACTATTGCTCGACGTCGGGTGTTCCCACTCAACTGTCCACACAGATATCCAACCCGCAATAACCTTCTGGGTATACAGATGGACCAGGTACAACAGGACCTTACAGAGGTCAGGAACCAAATGGCCAACGAGAGGTTGGAAATGAGGAATCAGATGACACAATTTATGGAGGTGATGAATGGTTTAGCACAGAGCCAAGAGAGATTGAGGGCTTTAGTAGAGAGGCAGACTCAGGAAGATCCCCATCTAGGGACTAGTGGGACAAGCAACAATGAGAGGGTTCAGCCTCATATCAACCCACCTGTATTTGGACCCCACCTTCATCCGGAAATCAACATCCCTGCTAATGTACAAGGGAATGCTACCACAGGCAGAGTGCTGCAAGAAGACCCCCAGGAAGATCAGTTCACAGTGATGGGAGCTGGGGAAGAGGCCTATGACAGAAGGCTGGATGAAATTGCTGAAAAATTAAGATCCTTGGAGTCCCAAAACTCCTTGGGTTTTGATGTTATGGACATGGGCTTAGTGGATGGGGTCAGGATTCCCCACAAATTTAAACCACCGTGCTTTGAGAAGTACAACGGGACTTCCTGCCCACGGACCCACTTGTAATCCTTTCTGGGGAGGTTGAAGGCATATACCATGGATGAAAAGCTATGGATGTTTTACTTCGAGGATAGCTTAACAGGATCTTCAAGGGAATGGTACTCTCATTTGACTAGAGCAACCATCAGGTGTTGGAAGGACCTGGCTGAGGCCTTTATTAGACAATACCAGTATAATTTGGATATGGCACCCAACAGGACCCTCCTGATGGGGATGTCACAGTCATCCAGGGAAAGCTTCCGGGAGTACGCCCAGAGGTGGAGACAGCTAGCTGCTGCTGTCCAGCCACCTATGTCAGAGAGGGAGATGGCAGATATGTTTATGAACACCCTCCAAGGGACATACATTGGTAGGCTAGCTTCCTTTTCTTCTACCAACTTTGCAAATGTCGTTATAGCTGGAGAAAGAATTGAGAGCCTATTGAAGATGGGCAAAATTTCTGACAACGGTGCCAGCTCATCCAGCAACACAAGGAAGCCTTTTGTGGGCCCAAGAAGAACTGGTGAGACCAATGCTATCCATACCAGTAGGGGCAGACCCCAATATGTTCATAGGTCTGTGGCAGCAGTCACCATTCCCGCTCCAGTTCATCCACAACCAACTTATCAACCACAACAACAAAATTATCAGCAACACACTCAGTATCCTCCTCAGAGAAACTACAACAACACCAACAACAATCAGCAAAGACCATTTCAACAGAGACCGTCTCAGGCCAATAGGGTGATCGATCCGATCCCTATGCCTTATGCCACATTATTGCCACAACTCCTAAAACTCAACCTGGTTGAGCTAAGGACGTTGGCACCTCCAGATCCTGCCAGTTTACCCAGAAATTATGACGCCAGCGCCAGATGTGCTTTTCATTCGAATGCACCTGGCCATAGTACAGAGAAGTGCAGAGCTTTGCACATGAAGGTACAGGACTTGGTAGATTCTAAGGCTCTAAACTTTGCACCACCACCGAATGTTAACAAGAACCCTATGCCAAACCATGGTGGCCCCAGAATCAATGCTATTGAAGAAGACAAGCCGTCTTACTTGATAACCAGTGTGGGTCAGATTCGGACACCCTTGGTAGAGATCAAAGCTCAACTCCTTGAATGTCAAATGTTCCCTGGATGCGAGCTAGGGTGTGCTTATTGCAACATTTCAGTGAATGGTTGTGATAACTTGAGAGATGGCGTAGATGGCCTCATCCAGAGTGGCCTGCTTCAAATCACAACATCAATACCTACCAATCCAGCAATCTCCTTAACAACAGTTCCCGAGTCTTCTACAACTGCAACAACCATTGTTCCAAACAACTTTTCAGTTTCATCAACAAATGCTTCGTCTGTTACTTCAACGGACCAAATATCAGCAAACATCCCTTCTACAACTTCAGCACCCCTTCATTCAGAATCTCCTACAACAACAACACCCATCCAGTCAACAGTGTCTCCTACAACATCAACAGCAAACAATGAAGATGTCTCAACTGTTACAATTTATTATGATCCTGAAAATGATTCTGCCTACAACTCACAAAATGCCACTCCTATCAGAGTACCGGTTACAGTATACTATGATCCACAGACTATCATGGTCCCTTATGCAGCTGCAATCAGTCCAGTCACTATCATAGTGCCTGGGCCAGTACCTTATGAAAGCAGTAATGCCATCCCTTGGCATTACGGCTCTGATCTATACTGCGAAGGACAGAAAATCACTCTCGAATCATCAACTTCTTCACCACAAATAGACAATGTGGGGGGAGGCGGAGGCTTCACTCGAAGCGGACGTCTCTTTGCCCCGCAAATTCCAAGACCCAGTGCCGAAGCAGAAGCTGCTGCCAAGGCAAAAGGGAAGAGCATGGTGCAAGAAGAGCAAATTGTTAAGGAAGCTTTGAAAACACCTTTTGATCAAGAAGTTGATGAATTCATGAGAATCATCAAGAAAAGTGATTACAAGATAGTGGACCAGCTTCACCAGACGCCTTCTAAGATCTCCATTCTATCATTGTTAATGTGCTCCGAGGCTCACCGGAACGCATTACTAAAAGTCTTGCACGCAACTTATGTGCCGGAAGAGATCACAGTCAATCAGTTGGAAGCTGTGGTTGGGAACGTCAACGCTAGTCATGGACTAGAATTTACCAACACTGATTTGACTACGGAAGGCCGCAATCATAACAAGGCTTTGCACATTACCATGGAGTGTAAGGGTGCAGTTCTTTCCCATGTACTGGTAGACACAGGGTCATCCCTCAATGTCTTACCTAAAAAAGCCCTTGTGAAGCTGGAGTATGAAGGATTGACATTGCGTCCCAGCAACTTGGTAGTAAGAGCCTTTGACGGTTCTAAGAGATCAGTTCTGGGAGAAATTGAGTTGCCTATAACGATTGGCCCACAAACTTTCAAAACGACCTTCTACGTGATGGACATTCAGCCTGCCTACAGCTGTTTGTTGGGTAGACCATGGATTCATGCCGCTGGCGTAGTTACGTCTACCCTTCACCAGAAGTTAAAATTCGAGTGGGAGAGCCAAGTCGTTACTATTTGTGGAGAGGAAGATATCTTTGTCAGCCATCTGGCTACATACAAATACATTGAGATGGATGGGGAGATCCACGAAACGATGAGTCAAGGGTTTGAGGCCTTGAACATAAATGAAACATCTGATGTACCTGGAACCTCAATGACATCTTATCAACAAGCCCGAAAGGTTGTTGAAGAAGGGACTGCCCAAGGCTGGGGCAAGCTGTTACCTGTGGAGAAGAAAGAGGATAGATTTGAGTTGGGTTACAAACCAACTCAACAAGATCAAGCAGAGGATGCTAAGAAGCCCAACTTTGTTAGTGGGGGGATGCTCACCCCTGATGCTGTCAACAATTTGGAAGACGAGGATGAAAGCGACTGCAACCTGGAGAGTTGGATACGTCCAAAGGTCCCGGGGAGCAGTATCTCAAACTGGTCTTCCCAGGAAATTATAAGAGTTACTCCTGCAGAGTAATTATTATTTCCTGCATTTTTATAGCATGCATCAAGTCTTGCATCTTGCCCAAGATGACAAGACTCATTTTGTAATCAGGCCATCTGTAATTTTGTGCAAATAGATCAATCAATGATAATCAGACATCTTTTTGCAAATGAGTCTTTTCCGCTCACTGTTTTTCCATTTTTCTTTTTGTACAAAAATAAAATGGCAATGTTTTCAAAATGACAACTTTATTTCACTTTTCTAAACAAGATTAAAATCAATCACTAAAATGAACAAACTGAACCCTTGCAGAGAGTGCCTTCCAGACTGCACCGACAACAGCACGGCTATGACTTCGTATGACTTTGACAATCCAATCAATCAAGCTGATGAAGGGGTTGAAGAAGATTATGAGCTTCCTGAAGAGCTAGCCAGATTGTTGAGACAAGAGGAAAGGGTTATCACTCCTCATCAGGAGGAGGTAGAAACGATCAATCTTGGGACAGATAAAGATGTGAAGGAAGTTAAAATCGGGGACTGCTTAAAGGACTCAGTGAAGAGACAACTGATTGACTTGCTTCAAGAATATGTGGATGTGTTTGCTTGGTCTTATCAAGATATGCCAGGGTTGGACACCGACATTGTTGTGCACAAGTTGCCTTTGAAAGAAGATTGCCCGCCGGTTAAACAGAAACTGCGCCGTACTCGCCCAGATATGGCAATGAAAATCAAGGAAGAGGTACAGAAGCAATGGGACGCCGGGTTCCTTGCTGTAACTAGCTATCCACTTTGGGTTGCTAATATAGTGCCTGTGCCTAAGAAAGATGGCAAAGTAAGAATGTGTGTTGATTACCGGGATCTGAACAGAGCCAGCCCGAAAGATGACTTCCCTTTACCTCACATTGATGTATTGGTTGATAATACGGCTCAGTTCTCGGTATTCTCCTTCATGGACGGATTTTCAGGATACAACCAGATCAAGATGTCACCTGAAGACATGGAGAAGACAACCTTCATCACACCCTGGGGCACGTTCTGTTACAAGGTAATGCCATTTGGACTGAAGAATGCTGGTGCAACGTATCAACGGGCTATGGTAACATTATTCCACGATATGATCCATAAAGAAATCGAATGTTATGTGGTTGATATGATTGCCAAGTCCCTCACTGAAGAAGACCACTTGGTAAATCTGCTGAAGCTATTCAAGCGTCTGAGGAAGTACCAACTGAAGTTGCACCCCAACAAGTGCACATTCGGGGTGCGATCTGGTAAGCTGCTGGGTTTTATTGTGAGCGAGAAAGGGATTGAAGTTGACCCTGATAAAGTCAAAGCCATCCAAGAAATGCCTGCACCGAAGTCTGAAAAAGAAGTTCGAGGGTTCTTAGGACGATTGAACTACATTTCACGGTTCATATCTCACCTTACCGCAACTTGCGAACCCTTGTTCAAATTACTAAGAAAAGAACAGACGGTCAGGTGGAACGAAGACTGCCAGAAGGCTTTTGACAAGATCAAAGAATACTTGCAAGAACCACCAATCCTTATGCCTCCAGTTGAAGGAAGACCTCTAATCATGTACTTGACAATATTAGAAGAGTCAATGGGGTGTGTGATGGGCCAGCATGACGAGTCTGGTCGAAAAGAGTATGCAATATACTACCTAAGCAAAAAGTTTACCGACTGTGAACAACGTTATTCACTGCTCGAGAAAACTTGTTGTGCTTTAGCGTGGGCTGCTCGCCGACTGAGACAGTATATGTTGACCCATACCACTTTGTTGATCTCAAACATGGACCCAGTTAAGTACATATTTGAGAAGCCAGCACTTACCGGACGGGTTGCAAGATGGAAAATGATCCTCACAGAATATGATATCCAATACACATCTCAGAAAGCCATCAAGGGTAGTGTATTGTCTGAATATCTTGCTGAGCAACCTATTGATGATTACCAGCCTATGAGATTTGACTTCCCTGATGAAGACATCATGTTCATAAAAGCAAAAGATCATGAAGAGCCTGTTCATACTGAAGGGCCTGACCCGGAAGAAGAATGGACTATGATGTTTGATGGGGCTGTTAACATGAATGGTTGTGGTGTTGGTGCAGTACTCATTACACCTAAAGGAGTTCACATGCCTTTCTCGGCAAAACTCACTTTCAACTGCACTAACAACGAAGCTGAATACGAAGCTTGCATTATGGGTCTTGAGGAAGCCATTGACCTCAGGATCAAGACATTGACCGTGTTCGGAGATTCAGCTCTGGTAATCAATCAAACCAACGGCAAATGGTACACCCACCAGGATCATCTGATACCTTACAGGGATTATACAAGGAGGTTATTGACCTTCTTTACAACAGTCAAGCTTGAGTATATCCCTCGAGACGAGAATCAATTTGCAGATGCTCTTGCCACCATTTCATCCATGATCAAAGTTCAAGCTGCCAACTTTGTACCTCAGATTTCAGTGTCCAGATTTGATAGACCAGCATATGTATTCGCAGCGGATGTTGCCAAGGATGATAAGCCTTGGTTCCATGACATTAAGTGCTTCTTGGAGGATCAGACATACCCACCTGGGGCATCTTCCAATGATAAGAGGACTTTAAGAAGGCTTGCTGGTAGTTTCTTCCTGAACACTGATGGTTCCCTGTACAAGATAAACTTTGATATGGTACTCCTCAGATGCGTCGACAGGACAGAAGCAGATTTGTTAATGCATGAAGTGCACGAAGGATCCTTTGGTACCCATGCGGGAGGACATGCCATGGCTAAAAAGCTGTTAAGATCAGGTTATTATTGGATCACAATGGATGCCGACTGTTGTGCCTACGCCAGAAAATGCCATAAATGCCAGATTTATGCGGATAAAGTGCATGTGCCTCCCAATCCTTTGAATGTGATGTCTTCACCCTGGCCCTTTGCTATGTGGGGTATTGACATGATTGGCAAGATTGAGCCGACTGCTTCGAATGGCCACAGATTCATCCTGGTTGCCATTGACTATTTCACCAAGTGGGTCGTAGCAGCATCCTATGCAAATGTTACCAGGCAAGTGGTAGCCAGATTTCTGAAGAGAGATATCATCTGTTGATACGGAGTTCCCGAGCGAATCATTACTGATAATGGTTCCAACTTAAACAATAAAATGATGGCAGAGCTATGCCGGGACTTCAAGATCCAACACCACAATTCTTCTCCTTACAGGCCAAAGATGAATGGCGCTGTTGAGGCAGCTAATAAGAATATCAAGAAGATGGTGCAGAAGATGGTAGTCACCTACAAAGACTGGCATGAAATGCTACCGTTTGCTTTGCATGGGTACCGCACGTCAATCAGAACATCCACTGGGGCGACACCATATCAGCTTGTGTATGGTATGGAAGCAGTCCTACCTGTTGAAGTTGAATTACCCTCCCTACGGGTATTGATGGATGTTAAGCTGAACAAAGCAGAATGGGTCCGATCCCGATACGAACAACTGAGTCTGATTGAAGAGAAGAGATTGGCTGCAATCTGTCATGGGCAGCTGTATCAGAAAAGAATGAAGAAAGCCTTCGATCAGAAAGTCAGGCACCGAGAGTACCAAGTAGGAGATATTGTGCTAAAGAGAATCCTCCCTCCGCATACAGACCACAGGGGCAAGTGGACTCCGAACTATGAAGGACCATTTGTAGTAAAGAAAGTTTTCTCCGGTGGAGCACTCATGCTCAGTACCATGGATGGTGAAGATTTCCCGTCCCCTGTGAATTCAGATGCAGTTAAAAAATACTTCGCATAAAATGACCCGTTGGACATAAAAACAGAATGTAAGTCCAGGCAAAAATAGGGCATCCCGGCGAGTCAAAAACAGAATAAAAGACTCGGGCAAAAGTAAGGGAAAATAAGCAAAAAATGTACACCCGCTGAGTTGAAAAGCCGCATTAGACAACTCAGGCAAAAATGGGTATCCCGATGGATTGAAAACCCGAAAGGGCGATCCATGCAAAATAAGGGAATAAGCGAACAACTGCATGCTGAATTCGTCTGCATAACTCACAACTTGGTAAACTTCGAAAGGATCAGGCTTCTGTCAGAATCAGCCTTCTTCAGAAAGCAAGACGAGATGAACGTCAAATGTCATACGAGTCATAGCAGAAGGGAATCCCCTTGAAGCGTCGACAACATTGCCAGAATTTTGTTTCTCAATTTGAAACAATCTCCTCATTTCAGGGGATTTGTTTCTTTGACTATATCCCGCCAATTCAGGGCACATGAATTAATAAAATCAGACTTTCAGTCATGTTTTCATCTTGTACATTTTTATTTGCAAAAATGTCTGATGTCTTAAGAAAAACTGATTGCATAAATACAGATGTTTATCTTCAAAAATAAAAGTTACATGCTTGCAGGAAGTATACTTACTCTAAGAAGTGTCTAAACTCCTATGACGGAATCCAGTAAAGGATACCTCAGGATTACTTGTGCGTTCCCTATCTTTGCAGGATTGCAGGTATCCAAAGCGCAACTTGGGGCATGTAAGCTTCATCACAGCAAGCTGGCAAATCAGCACTCAGTCTTAGCACCCAAAGTGTTTTCTCCCCATCTGAGTTTCCACTTGCTATTTCTCCCCAGCTGAGGTGCCAATCATTCCTCCTCAGCCAAGTACAAAAGTCAGGGAACCATCTCCCCACAGAGTTTCAGCCTCTAACCAGAAGAGCAACGCATGAAAGGATCACAACAGAGTGAAGAAAGCCTCTACAAACCCCAGCTGGGTCCCTCATTATCAGGATGGGTCTATCAGTGACCTATCCCCCCAAGCAGATATCATCTTATCAAATTTACCAATGATCTCATCCCCAGCTGGGATGTCCATTTCAAGCTAATCGACTAGAGATCTTCGCGGCAACGGGATCCGAATCCCGGTTCGGTATCTTTGCATAATCATGGCATTCGCATCATATTCACCCACAAAGCGTAGCATTCCATCTAATACGGAGCATTACGGCAAAAATCAAACATATTGCATAATCATAAGTCGTGTTTTGAATCAAGCACTTGTGAATAATGACAATCCATCCGCAATATACAGAATACCCCCCAGATTCCCCAGCAAACACAGTTGCCTTACATTCCCAAACACCAGTATATATTCCTTGTGGCACCCGTCCGTGTCATATCCCCAGCAGAAAGCCAAAGACATCCTCTTTGCATTCACATATACTTATATAAATTCCTTGACATCCGTCCATGTCATTTCCCCCAGTGCAGTAACATAAACACTTTGTATATCAGATACTTGTTTATACCATACTCTTCACCTTTTGACACTCGTCCGTGTCACTCTCCCCAGCAGATAAACACTCATCTATACACTCATATAGATACTCGTCCGTATCTTGTATATACCACTTATATCCCCGCAGATTCAACACTAGTCTTTGTTATTTGTTAACCAGTTGGTACTCGTCCGTACCATCATCTCAGAGCATGCGTCAAGCGTTTGTTTCTACCTGATACTCGTCCGTATCATAGTCTTAAGGATGCTCGTCCGCATCTTTAATCCATACACCGTGTCAAACACTCTTGTCTTCTTGAATATAGACACTCGTCCGTGTCTACTATTCCCCAGAAGAGTCCTCTCAGATTCAACACTCGTCCGTGTTCTCTGTTAACCAGTTGATACTCGTCCGTATCATCATCTCTGAACACGCGTCAGTTTTTGTTTCTACCCGATACTCGTCCATATCGTAGTCTTAAGGATGCTCGCCCGCATATTTAATCTATACACAAACATCTAAACACTTATACCTTTTGTTTCTTGGATGTAAACACTCGTCCGTGTTTACTATTCCCTAGTAAATCACCAACAAAGCAAATTTCTTTTTTTTGTCTGACACTCGTCCTGTGTCATGATAACTTTGAGAGCAGCCGTACCCTGCTAGGTGGTCGTCCTCCACCTCTTGATGATCGTCCTTCATCATGCTCATCCGATGGCCGTCCCCATCGTTGATTTTCTATCCGACATTCGTCCTATGTCGTGATATTTAGAAGCCGTCCCCTGCTAGGTGGTCGTCCTCCACCTTTTGATGATCGTCCTTCATCATTTTATCCAATGGCCGTCCCCATTGTTGATTTTGGTTATCTGGCATTCGTCCTATGTCATGATAAACCTTGAGAGCAGCCGTCCCCTGCTAGGTGGTCGTCCTCCACCTCTTGATGGTCATCCTCCATCATGCTCATCCGATGGCCGTCCCCATCGTTGACCTTTTATCCGGCATTCGTCCTATGTCGCGATATTTTCGGCAGCTGTACCCTGCCAGGTGGTCGTCCTCCACCTTAGATGACCGTCCCTCATCTTATCCCCAACAGAGCAGCCGTCCCCTGCTAGGTGATCGTCCTTCACCTTTGATGACCGTCCCTCATCATCTGTTTATTTTATTTATTCTTTAACCCGATGGCCGTCCCCGTCGTGGTCCCTTTTCCTTTTTTCCTGATGATCGTCCTTCATCAGTTTAGCCCGATGGCCGTCCCCATCGTTGGTTACTTTACTTTATGAACTTGATGGCCGTCCCCGTCATGTTTCATTAATCCCCAGATAACTTTACAGCTTTATCTTAATGGCCGTCCCCATCATAATTCTTTTATCCCCAGCATGTCGGCCGTCCCCGTCATTGCTTTATTTTCCGCACTTTTCCCAGCATGTCGGCCGTCCCCGTCATTGCTCTTTACCCAGCAGTCGTCCTTTGCTCGACGGTCGTCCTCCGTCGCCCACACTTTACAATATATTTTATTTTCTTTTACAATCTATATCCCTTTTCTTCTTCATTCTGAGTGCAAATTTTGGACTGTCTTTGGTATTCAACCACAAGTTATCTTGTTTGCCTGTTAAGCCGTTGCTTACAACCTGCACAGCTAACTCATGTTTGAATAGGGGCAGCTGTAAACACCCTAAATTTTCCCTCACCCATTCACATCATGGCTTGTGATCATTTCATATGCATAAACACAATCATAGCATCTCATATCACATTTTTGATTCACTACATAGATTCAAAGTCATCTGCATCTAGGGTTTGTGATCTGAGCAATCCAAGAGCTTCTTGAGCCACTCCAAAGGTCATCAATCACTTCAAAGGGGTCCATGTGTTTTCAAGCATCATATTATATCCTCTCAAAGTCAAGAATGTCAAAGAATCACAGGAACTGAAAATGGTGTGGAAGCAGAGCCAGGTTTAACTGCACAGATGACCTAAAATTAGGGTTTTGGTTTCACAGGCCATAACTCCAAATTTTTTGGTCATTCTTGTTTCCATTGGTCTCTATATGGTATAGGGAGTATGCATATCAATTTTCATGAAGAAATTCCATGGGGAAGTCATCTGATCAAGAGTTGACTTTTCAAGCAAGTCAGTGTAAAATCAGGGCATCTGAGGCCCCCAATGACCCAACCAAAGGGTGTTCTTCATCATTTTGATGGTATATGATCTTTATTTGATCATAAAAGGAGTTGGAAGTTCACAAAATTGAAGAATATCAAGTCTTTTGCAAAGTTGACTTTTTGGGCAAGTTTGACTTTTAATGAATTTGCCATTTTAAGCAACTTTTTCAACCCTTACTTTTTGATTCAAAAAAGCTTCAAATGAAAAAACTTTGGTCATGAAAGTTGTAGAATGGATCATTCCCTTTTCAAAAAGTACAAGAACATGACCTAATTCATTTTGGATCAAAAGTTATGGCTCGTCAAAGTTGGCAAAAATCACTAAATTTCAAGTTATACACCAAAGAGGCAAAGTTGCAAATTCACTTCTCAAGGCCAATTAAGTCATCAAATGGATTTCTAAACTTCATCACATGATCATACAAGTCCTAAAAGTCAGATTGCATCCAAAGAATCACATGTTTTATGACTTATGGATCAAGATATTTCACAAAGAACCAAAGGCAAGGCAAGTTGCAAAACTCATCATAGCTTCTCATCCACTTGCTGGCTAGCTTGATGATCAATCCTAGGCCTTTCCTCATATCATGCTGCGCAGGACATGCCTTTTGTACTTAGCTAGCAAGTAGCCCATGCCCTTCTTACACAACTTTGACATTTTGGCAAAAGGACCCATACCAATCAATAAAGCACACATCACTTCATCTGACCAATGGCAATTGTTTATACAAATCAAATGCAAGCCAAACATAACAAGAGGCAAGCCTGAAACACTCCGCAACTCAGCATTCACATTTTCACCTCATCTTGCAAGAGCTTTCGAAAATCATCACACAGGCCACAAACATACAAACTAACTTCACAGATCAACTCAACACATCTTCATGATCACAAAACACCCATCACCATGGCCTGAAACCCACTGAATCAAAAACACGATCACCACACCACCTTGATCAGAA
This sequence comes from Lathyrus aphaca, assembly GCA_963966055.1. Classification (NCBI taxonomy): domain Eukaryota; kingdom Viridiplantae; phylum Streptophyta; class Magnoliopsida; order Fabales; family Fabaceae; genus Lathyrus; species Lathyrus aphaca. The sequence goes on from OZ014521.1 coordinate 278,752,933, forward strand.
CTTCTGCAAACTCTCAAACCAGCCAAAATAAACTTGCTCCAAGCCTTTCAGAAGCACAAGGGAAGTCATAGGAGTGGTTTTGCACAAGAGAGGAGGTCAGAAAGCTCCAAACTGAAAAGCTTCAAACTCAGGTAGCTTCATGAACTTTTTTTCCAGAACGTGTATTTTAAGTTTCTAAATGAATCTACATGCTTCCCTGATCATGAATATGTGCTTACTTTTGAAAATGGTTGAGAAACCAGGATGTATGCAATGTCTGAAACTTTTGACCTAAAAAATGTTTGATTCGATTCTCTCTGATTTTGAATGATAAATGTTGTTTGATTGAGGGGTTTGATTCGTTTTTGAGTGGGGATGATTTCTGTTTAGTTAGATTTTGTTTTGGATGCGTGTAGAGAGAGTTTGAGAATTGGGATGGCCGGAGAAGACGACCGGAACAGTGTTCCGGTCGCTTGAAAGTCATTAGGGCATAATTAATTAGGGCTAATCATAATTAGCCAGGTTTGAATTTCCACCCTTGGATGTGGCGCCAAGTCTCTTCCCGCGCGTGTATGTTTGAATCTAGGCCTTTAGATATGTTGACTTTTCTTTTTTCAGTTTTAATTCAATTTATTTTTCATATTAATTCATTTCTTTTCTCCATTTTATTAAAAATAGCAAAATCATTTTAAAAATTCTGAATTTTTTGTATAAACTTTCATTTATTTTCGGAAACCAAAAATATTTTTATTTTTATTTTTTGCATTAAAAAATATTTCTAAATCATTTAAAAGTTTATTTTTAATTAATTAATGAGAATTAATTAATTAAAAATACTTTTAAGTATTTAAAAATCACCAAAAAATTCATGAAACCTTCATAATCATTTAGAAACATTGTCCAACCTTCAAACCAAATTTCTTTTTTGATCTTGATGTCTTTTGAGAATTTTTCATGGAATTAAAATCATTTCAAGGCATTATTTTGATCCAAACTTCAAAAAATCATTTCTGCCTAATCTTTGAGAGTTGGACTTTGATTCTTTTTGCATTGCATTTTGTTTATCATGTAGTTTGTGAGATTAAATTGGCATGATTTGATATTTCATTTTCAATTTGTTTGGCATTTTCCTTGTTAAGGTGCCCTAAAACCCTAGAAAACTTAGGAAATTCATAACTTCCATTAGGTTAAGAGTTAGAACCTCTCCTTTGGGAAGTGAGTTATTATAGGTTTAGGGTTACTTTGAGAGCATTTTCAATTTTTTATCTTGATGTTTGCTTCTGATTTTGGTTTTTGTTTGATGCATGGATCATAAACCCTAATTTGGGCTACCTTTTGCATCCATCTTGCATTTGCTTGCATACCATGACTTGCCATTGCATTTTGTGCATCCATTTGATTCATTAGACATCTTAAGACATATTAAAAGCATGTTTGATCATTGCATCGTGTATTTGCCATGTTGTATGCCATCTGCATTCCATAACTTTTCATGTATGTTCATGGTTCTAAACTTGCTCCATTTGCACCCACATGTTTGTATGATCATTCTCATGCCTTGATTCATGTTTGCATCATCTCATAGAATCATTATCATCTCATATATGCTTCTGGTTTTGATTTTCATCATGCCATTTCATTCCATTTTGCATTGCATTGCATTCCTTTCACTAACTTTTCAGGTGGTAAGCAACTTTGAGAAGTGAATTTGCCTTCACTTCTCACAATTTATTTTCATCTCTTTCATGCATCCTTGCTGCATTTTGTTATGTGTTTGAGATTGAGCTTGCTCATTCTTCTTCTTCTCACTTTCTTTCTTCAAGTGACTTGTCTTCTTAAGTGAAGCAAGTTACTTTGCTTCTCTTTGCTCCTTTCATCTGCTTCCTGGTGGTTCCATTGAAGATTTCTCTTGTCAAACCTCACAAACCTTAGGAACAACCAAGCATGACAATGATTAGGGTTTTGATTAGTCTCCCCACTTAGTTTTACCTTTGTGTCTCTTTGAGTCTTCTCTTCTCATCTCATAATTAGGGACTAAACCCTAAAGGCTTTAAGGCTTTGTGATTAAGCTTATGCCTGCATCTTTCTATTAGGATGGAGTGTATAACTTTAATCCTAAGTGTTAAATCCTTAATGTGTTTAACTCCTTTAATCAATTCATCTAATAATCATCAAGACACCAAACTTGTAACTTGGGCCTTGCATTAGGGTTCTAATTCTTCCTTAATTGGTTAAGAAGGACTAACCCTAGTGTTAATGGACAAGTCCCCCTCAAGTTGTCTTACAAACCCTAAAAAACACTTCATCATCTTACCATTAACTAAAATCCATTTAATAAAGGCTTTGTTTTGTCATGAGTTTAATCCCTAATCATGGATTAAGTTGAGGAGTCTTCCTCAGCTTAAACATTCTCATCTATTATCCTTCTATTAGGATGGTGTAATGAGTCTGTTTAATCCTTGATTATGGCTTAATCTCATTACTTAACACTAAACAAAAACACCAAAAACATCTAAATAATCACAAGTAGGTTAATGATCTTAATCCTACACCAAAGGTGATTAAGTGTGAGAATCTGACTTCACACTTAAGGTATTCTCATTACCCCTAATCAGAGGGAGGATGTGATGAGTTTACTAACCCATTGGTTTAGGCATAAGCTCATTAACTTATGACAAATTTTCAAAAGCAATAAAAGACTGAAAACATAAAAAACAAACAATAATCGTCTCCTCCGGGATTCTTTTCTCACCTCAATCACTCACAAACGAGAACTCGCTTCTTCCGTCTAATGCAAGACAGTTAGCACCTGAGCCAGACAGGTCATGCACTTGAGCATAGACAAGCAAGCAGTTCACAAGTCAATTCATCTTTCAGTCTCTTTGGGTCGAACTACGGTGTTCTGACTTCCTCATTGCACGAGAGGATACGTAGGCATAACTTAACAGTTATCGAACAAAAGTCTCTGTATATTCCCCCTCCTTCCAGCATTGTTCTTAGCCTCATTATCATGAGCACTTCACTTTTGTTCCTACACTGACACTGTACATTTATGCACTTCACACTTCTCTTACACTGACACCTGTACATCCTTTTCTAGCTCTCTTATACACAAATTGCACTGACACCACCCCTTTTAAAACACAAATCTTTTAATCGTGGATCCCGTCGAGTACGACGGACAATCTAGGTGCTAATACCTTCCCAGGTTGTAACCAACCCCCTTTCTCAGTCTCTCTGGTTCGTAACCGTCTTATCCATCCTTTTTTCTAGGTCTATGCAGCATTACCTTTCCTTCGGGATAAAAATGCCTAGCTGGAGACTCTTTTCATTCCCTGTGAGTTCACTCCTGTGTGTTCTCGCATCATCCTCTCGCCGACCGTTCGCATCTGTACCCCATTTGACCCGGCTTCATCTGGTGGGAGCGACATAGGGCTATCTGGGAAGCCTACTAAGTCTGTATGACCTTTTATGACCTTCAGCATCTGAGGTGAATTAGAGGAGGATCTTTCATGGTTATTGTAAACACTGTACCTCCGGATTAGAAGTGTTTACACTTCTCATAACTAATCCAAGTCTGAGGATCCTTGTTCTAGAACAATACATGTGAGGGGGTTGGGATGTTTATAGGTTTGCAGGAACCATTGGCCTCATCATACCCTGTTACCAGTTTTTTTTAAGAATGCATCACTTTGGACAGTTCTTGTGAAACCCTGGATTTGTGACTCTTTATTTGAGTCCCCCGCCTGTTTACTGGCTTTCTAAGCCTCCATCCGGACTTATGAACACATATGGACCCTATCAAGGCAGATAACAGATCCATCACTTAATCACAAACCCTTTGCATATCATTCTGCATACATCATTTTTTCATCATTTAACATTTGTCTATTTGTTTTACAGGGTATCCACCTTATTATCTTTGGTTTGGTTTTGACCTGTTCTGCTGCTCAGACTTCTCCAGTTATCTCCACCAACATTTTCACCAGAGGTTCTCCTCAGTTCTCTCCATCAGTTGTCTTCATCAGAGACTCATCTTCAACATCTTCTTCAGTGACCTTTCATCAGGGCTTCTCCTCAGTTTTCTTAACCAACATCCATTGTCAGCATGGACACTTCCAGAAAGAGCAACATCACATACCATTTCTTTGAGCCTACTCTGACAGGCATCAGACAGATCCAGTCCTTCATTACTCCTGATCATGTCCCTTTATTCAGGGAACATTATGGAGGAATATTGGACATGATCATGGACCTGGATGCATTCCAGAGGAGTATGATCCATACTTGCTTGCAATTTTACGATCCTCCTCTCAGATGCTTCACATTCCCTGATTTTCAGTTGGGACCTCTGCTAGAAGAATTTTCTATGTTGTTAGGAGTTCCCATCAGGAGAGGGAATCCTTTCAACCCTGAGATGGTTGCTCCCAAGAATGAAGATATAGCTAAGGCATTGCATTTGGAGCTTGCCCTCATTGATCAGAGCATGAGCACCAAGGCTGGGGTTCCAGGCCTTCACCTAGATTTCTTGACTCCTGGGCTACCCTGCATGCTGCAACAGGGAAATGGGATGATGTTTGTGCACTTCTAGCCCTCAACATATATAGAGTTATCTTGTTTGCAGACGAGCCAAAGTTTGTAAGCAAGAGTGTCATTCACCTGTTCTTACTGAGGAACCCAGTTCCTACCTTGCTTAGAGATTTCTACTATTCAGTACACCATAGGAATGAGAAGCAAAGAGGAAGATTGGTTAGATGTTATGCTCTCCTCTATTACTGTTTGTTGTTAAGACACCTGCCAAAATCAGACACTTTCCTGAACCCTCATCAGCCAAGGAATTGGGCTAAGAGATTGATTGCCCTTACATCAGAAGACATCAGATGGTGTACTCAGACCACCAAGGGCAAAGACATCATTACTAGATGTGGGCAATATCCTAATGTGCCTTTGATTGGAGTAAAAGGTTGCATCAACTACAACCCTTTGATTTTTAAGAGGCAACTAGGGTATGCTTTGGTTCATCCCCCAAGTGGGCAAGACTTGACAGAAACCCTCTATTGTGACATCTAGCACAACTCTGCTATTGTCAGACAAGCAGCCTGGGCTTGGGACAATATCCAAACTAAAGGGACAACTATTTTGGGCAAGTGCAACAATATAGCTTCAGCACAGTATCTTGATTGGTCTCGTACCAGGGCACAAATCACTCGGATGCCATTCACCTTAGAAGATGTACCTGAACCTTCAACAATACAACCTGCAGCTATTGTCACTTTGGAAGAGTTTGAGAAACTGAAGGAAAGGAATAATCAACTCTCTGAAGCTTTGAAGAAGACCCTCTGGGAGAGGAATGACAGTCGTTTAGATAATGAGAGGTTAGAGAAGCTCCGGATTGAGCACTTGACCAAGATTGAGCAGACGGATGAGTACATCAGAAAGGCTAGAGTAGGGGAGTTAGTACTGAAGAATGCTTGCAAGGAAGCAAATACTTAGAAGGCTAGGGCATAGCATTATTTAGAGGAGAGCCAGGCTAGGTGGATCAGGATCACTAAGGCCCATGCACAGGAAGATCAAAGAACTCAAGCTAAGATAGAGCAACTAGAGGCTAGTGAGAGGAAGAATCAGGCAGCTCTGATAGCAGCACAGAAGGAGATCTCTGAGTTGAAACTCCGGGCGGGGTTGAAGAGGTCAAAGGATCAGGATAAGCATAAGAAGTTGACCAGTGTCATCGCCACCAGAAACCTCGTCATCAGGACTATCACAGAGCACCTAGTGGGTCCATTGACTGAGGCCCTCCTGAAGGAAGTCAAAGAAGATGACTTTGGACTGGATGTTTGATTTCCTTGTATCTTGTATTTCCTTTTGTTTGTACTTTTGATTTTGTTGATGTATTTTGACCCACCATGGGGACTTTATTGTAATCAAACTATGTATTTTCACATTTTTTGTAATATATGGTTTGTTTTACTTCTTGGGCTTTATCTCTCTGCAACATCAGCATTTCCTCGAGGTCTGGAAAGGTCAAAACCAAAGAACCAAACCGGATACCCTTGGAAGACAAATAGGCATCCTGCATTGCATACTAACATTTTCTTTTTTTTGTAGGTTTTTGTTTTGTTGTTGTTTCTCATTTTGTTGTGGTTTCAGGAAACATTGCTCGCAGAAGAGTGTTCCCTGTCAACAGAATACACCGGTATCCGACAAGAAACAACCTTCCGGGACTACAAATGGATCAGGTTCAACAGGACTTGACTGAAGCGAAGGTCCAGATGTCCAATGAAAGGACAAAGATGAGGGCCCAAATGAACCAATTTATGACAGTGATGACTGGTTTAGCTCAGAGCCAGGAGAGACTGAGGGAGTTGGTTGAGCGACAAACTCCCGAGGAACACCATCCAGGTACAGGGGGTACCAGTAACAACGATCACGTGCAGCCTCGCACTGATCCACCAGAGTTTGGACCTCATCTGAACCCAGACATCAACGCCATAAGAAAAACCCAGGGTAACACTACTGGAGGAAGGGTCTTGCAGGAGGATCCTCAAGAAGAGCAGTTTACTGTTGTTGGGGCTAGAGACGAAGTTTACGACCGTCGGTTGGATGAAATTGCAGAGAAGCTAAGGTCTCTTGAATCCCAAAACTCTCTAGGTTTTGATGTCATGGACATGGGATTGGTGGAAGGGGTGAGAATTCCTCACAAGTTCAAACCCCCTTGTTTTGAAAGATATAATGGCACATCCTTCCCACGTACCCACCTTCAGTCTTTCTTGGGAAGATTAGAAGCATACACCATGGACGAGAAACTATGGATGTTTTACTTCGAGGATAGCTTGACAGGGGCATCCCGAGAATGGTATTCCCACTTGACCAGAGCCATAGTAAGAAATTGGAAAGACTTGGCTGAAGCTTTCATCCGTCAGTATCAATATAATCTGGACATGGCTCCAAACAGGACCCTTCTATTGGGGATGTCTTAGTCTTCCCGTAAAAGCTTTAGAGAATATGCCCAAAGGTGGAGGCAACTAGCTTCCGTCGTTCAACCCCCGATGTCAGAAAGGGAGATGGCAGACATGTTCATGAATACTCTCCAGGGTACCTATATTGACAGATTGGCTGCATTTTCTTCCACCAGCTTTGCAGATGTGGTGATAGTTGGGGAAAGAATTGAGAGCTTACTGAAGATGGGAAAGATCTCCGACAATGGTGCCAGTTCAAGCAATGCAAGGAAGCCATTTGCTGGGCCCCGTAGATCTGGTGAAACAAATTATGTACATGTGGGATGAGGAATACCCCAATATTTTCCCAAATCAGTTGTTGCCGTCACTATCCCTACTCCACCTCCTCAGTATTCTCAAAAACCACAACACTTTCCTCAACAACCACAGTTTCCTCAACAAAGATCTTACAACAATAACAATAATCAACAACAATGCCCTTTTCAACAGCGGCCATCTCAGATCAATAGGGTGATTGACCCTATTCCAATGCCATATGCTACATTGCTGCCACAACTCCTAAAGCTCAATCTTGTTGAGTTGAGGACATTGGCTCCACCTGATCCTCAGAACCTTCCAAGAAATTATGATGTCAACGCTAGGTGTGCTTTTCATTCTAATGCACCTGGTCACTCCACGGAAAAATGCAGGGCTCTGCATATGAAGGTCCAGGATCTGGTAGATTCAAAAGCCCTAAACTTTGCACCACCTCCCAATGTCATGAAAAATCCTATGCCAAGTCATAGTGGGCTAAGGATTAATGCTATAGAGAAAGGCTCACCCATGGTTTCCATTGAAGATATTGCAAGTATTCAGACACCTCTGGCTGAGGTTAAAGCCCAGCTTTTGAAATGCCAAGTGTTTCCAAGTTGTGAGGCCTGTTGTGAATCTTGCAAACTTTCCGAGAATGGGTGTGCAAGTTTGAGGAATGGCATCAATGGCTTGATCCAAGAAGGCATTCTTTAAATAACCACAGCAGCTCCTACAACACCAATAACTCCTTTTACAACAACAAATGATTCTTCTATAACTGCAACAACAATTGTTTCTACTGACTCGTCTACAACTTCAGCAACCACTTCTTCCATCACTTCAGCAAACAACAATTCCATGTCATCTCCTTCTACAACTTCAGCAACCACCAACAACGACGTCTCCACAATTACTATTTATTATGACCCTACAACGGTCCCGAACTCCAACAACTTTCAACAATCTCAACAACAATTTCAATCAAGCTTCAATTCACCACCACCAACATCCACTAGAAGTCCTGTCACTATCTTCTATGATCCACAGACAATAACGGTTCCAACCTCTGCTGCAATGAGCCCAGTCACCATCACGGTGCCAGGGCCAATTCCATATGACAAAGACAGTGTTATACCATGGCATTATGGTGCTGACCTTTACTGCAACGGAGAAAAAGTCCTTCTCGATTCTTCAGTTCCTACCCCACAAGTGGATAATGTCGGGGGAGGGGGAGGCTTCACCCGAAGCGGATGCCTCTTCGCATCACAAGCTCCCAGAACCAACACTGAGGCAGAGGCTGCTGCCAAAGCCAAAGGAAAAAGTGTGATACCTGAAAAATCTGCATCAAAAGAGACTCATAAATCATCCTTTGATCAGGATGTGGATGAATTTATGAGGATAATTAAAATAAGTGACTATAAAGTTGTGGATCAGCTCCACCAGACTCCTTCTAAGATTTCATACTATCCCTGATGTTGTGTTCCGAAGCTCATTGGGATGCACTACTCAAAGTTTTGCACGCCGCCTACGTGTCAGAAGAGATCACAGTGAATCAACTTGAGACCGTGGTGTCTAATGTAAATACTAGCCATGGGCTAGGTTTCACTGATGCTGATTTGACAACAGAAGGACGTCACCCAACAAAGCTTTACACATCACCCGGGAGTGCAAAGGGGTTGTACTCTCTCATGTTCTTGTAGACACTGGGTCTTCACTCAATGTCCTGCCAAAGAAGGCTCTTGTCAAGCTCGAATATGACGGAATAGCTCTCCGACCAAGAAATCTGGTGGTCAGGGCTTTTGATGGCTCCAAGAGATCTGTTCTTGGAGAGGTGGAGCTGCCTGTGATAATCTGTCCACAGTTCTTTCAGACTACTTTCTATGTGATGGACATTCAGCCGGCCTACAGCTGTATGTTAGGTCGACCATGGATTCACGCCGCTGGCGCAGTAACATTGACCCTTCACCAAAAATTGAAATATGAGTGGGAAGGACAGATTATCTCCATCTGTGGTGAAGAGGACATCTTTGTTAGCCATCTGGCTACATACAAATACATTGAGATGGATGGTGAGATCCATGAAACTATGAGCCAAGGGTTCGAGGCCTTGAACATCAATGAGGCGACAACTGAAGTATTTGCTGCATCCCAGGAGGATAGGATGGGTACTTCAATTGTCTCCTATCAGCAAGCCCGAAAGGTTGTTGAAGATGGTAATGCCCAAGGCTGGGGCAAGCTGCTGCCAGTGGAGAAGAAGGAGGACAAATTCGGTTTGGGTTACAGACCATTCCGACAAGATCAATCAGAGGCTGCAAAAGAGCCCAAGTTCATCAGTGGGAGGATGCTCACCCCAGATGTTGTTAACAACCTGGAAGACAAGGCAGAAAGCGACCGCAACCTGGAGAGCTGGATACGTCCAAGGATCCCGGGTCACCAAGTCCTTAACTGGTCTTCCCAAGAAATTATAAGGGTTACTCCTGCAGAGTAATTATTATTTCCTGTCTTTTTAGCATGCATCAAGTCCTGCATCTTGCCCAAGGTGTCAGGGCTCATTTTGTAATAGGGTCATATTGTAATTTTGTGAAAATTAATTAATGAATATTGAACATCTTTTGCAAAGAAGTCTCTTTTTTTTGCTCACTGTCTTTTCATTTTTTACTTTTGTACAAAACAATAAAATGGCAATGTTTTCAAAATAAATAACTTCATTTTTCACTTTTTTTAAACAAGATTAAAATTGATCACTAAAACGAACCAATCTCAACCCTTGCAGAGATTATCCTCCAGATTGCACTGACAACAGCACTGCTATGACCTTGTATGACTTCGACAATCCAATTAATCAAGCCGATGAAGGGGTTGAAGAAGACTATGAGTTACCTGAAGAGTTGGCCAGATTGTTGAGGCAAGAAGAGAAAGTGATCACTCCTCATCAGGAGGAGGTTGAAACGGTTAATCTTGGTACCGAAGAGGATTTGAAAGAAGTAAAGATTTGGGCCAGTCTGCAGGCTTCAATACAAGAACAGCTCATTGACATGCTTCGAGAGTATATTGACGTCTTTGCTTAGTCCTATCAAGACATACCAAGTCTAGATACAGATATTGTTATGCACAAGCTACCTTTGAAAGAAGATTGCCCTCCAGTAAAGCAGAAGCTACGCCGTACTCGTCCAGATATGGCCATGAAGATTAAAGAAGAAGTACAAAAACAGTGGGACACCGGTTTCCTTGTTGTGACTAGTTACCCGTCTTGGGTCGCTAATATTATACCAGTGCCTAAGAAGGATGGCAAAGTACGGATGTGTGTGGATTATCGGGATCTGAACAGAGCTAGCCCGAAGGATGATTTCCCATTACCTCACATTGATGTATTGGTTGACAACACAGCTCAGTTCTTGGTATTTTCCTTCATGGATGGATTTTCCGGGTATAATCAGATCAGGATGTCACCCGAAGACATGGAGAAAACAACCTTCATCACACCTTGGGGCACATTTTGTTACAAGGTAATGCCTTTTGGACTGAAGAATGTCGGCGCAACCTATCAACGGGCTATGGTAACATTATTCCACAACATGATCCACAAAGAAATTGAATGCTACGTGGATGACATGATTGCCAAGTCCCTCACTGAAGAAGATCATCTGGTAAATCTGCTGAAGTTGTTCAAGCGTCTGAGAAAGTATCAGTTGAAGCTAAACCCCAACAAATGCACATTCAGGGTACGTTCCGGTAATTTGCTGGGATTTATCGTAAGTGAAAAGGAAATTGAAGTTGATCCTGACAAAGTCAGAACCATTCAGGAGATGCTTGCACCTAGGACTAAAAAGGAAGTTAGGGGGTTCTTAGGTAGATTGAACTACATATCAAGGTTCATATCTCACCTTACTGCAACCTGTGAGCCCTTGTTCAAATTGTTAAGAAAGGAGCAAACGGTCAGGTGGAACGAAGACTATCAGAAGGCTTTTGACAAAATCAAGGAGTACCTGCAAGAACCTCCAATTCTCATGCCTCCGATTGAAGGAAGACCTCTAATAATGTACCTGACAGTATTAGAAGGATCAATGGGGTGTGTGTTGGGCCAGCATGACAAGTCTGGTCGAAAAGAGTATGCAATATACTACCTAAGAAAAAAGTTTACCGACTATGAACAACGTTATTCACTGCTCGAGAAAACTTGTTGTGATTTAGCGTGGGCTGCTCGCCGACGAAGACAGTATATGCTGACTCACACTACCTTGTTGATTTCAAAGATGGACCCCGTCAAGTACATATTTGAGAAGCCAACACTTACCGGAAGGGTTGCAAGATGGCAAATGATTCTGACATAGTATGACATTCAGTACACATCTCAAAAGGCCATCAAGGGCAGTGTACTGTCTGACTATCTAGCTGAGCAACCCATTGATGATTATCAGCCCATGAGATTTGATTTCCCTGATGAAGATATCATGTTCCTAAAAGCAAAAGATCATGAAGAGCCTGTTCACACTAAAGGGCCTGACACAGAAGAAGAGTGGACAATGATGTTTGATGGGGCTGTCAATATGAATGGTCGTTGAGTTGGTACAGTGCTCATTACACCTAAAGGAGTTCATATGCCTTTCTCGGCAAAACTCACCTTTGCCTGCACTAACAACGAAGCAGAATACAAAGCATGTATCATGGGTCTTGAGGAAGCCATTGAACTCAGGATCAAGACTTTGACTATATTCGGAGATTCAACTTTGGTAATCAATCAGACCAACGGCAAATGGTATACTCACCAAGAGCATCTGATTCCGTACCGTGACTACACGAGAAGATTATTGACTTTCTTCACAACAGTCAAACTTGAGTACATCCCTCGAGACAAAAATTAGTTCGCAGATGCTTTAGCTACCATTTCCTCCATGATCAAGTTCAAACTACCAATTTTGTGCCTCGGATTTCGGTATCCAGACTAGACCGACCAACATGCGTTTTCTCCGTGGACATTGCTAAAGATGACAAGCCTTGGTTCCATGATATCAAAAGCTTCTTAGAGGATCAGACATACCCACCTGGGGCATCATCCAATGATAAGAAGACATTAAGAAGGTTGGCTGGTAGTTTCTTCTTTAATGCTGATGGTTCATTATACAAGCGAAACTTTGACATGGTACTGCTCAGATGTGTTGATATGAAAGAAGCAAACTTGTTGATGCACGAGGTGCATGAAGGATCTTTCGGTACCCATGCTGGAGGGCATGCAATGGCTAAGAAATTATTATGATCAGGTGACTACTGGATCACAATGGATGCAGACTGTTGTGCCTATGCCAGAAAATGCCATAAATGCCAAATTTATGCAGATAAAGTGCATGTGCCTCCAAATCCTTTGAACGTAATGTCTTCACCTTGGCCCTTTGCCATGTGGGGAATTGACATGATTGGAAAGATCGAACCAACTGCTTCAAATGGCCACAGATTCATCCTGGTAGCCATTGATTACTTCACTAAATGGGTTGAAGCAGCTTCGTATGCAAACGTCACCAGACAAGTGGTAGCCAGATTTCTAAAAAGAGACATCATCTGTCGATATGGAGTACCTGAGCGAATCATTACTGACCATGGTTCCAATTTGAACAACAAAATGATGGCAGAATTGTGCCGGGACTTCAAGATTCAACATCACAACTCTTCTCCTTACAGGCCAAAGATGAATGGCACTGTTGAGGCAGCTAACAAAAACATCAAGAAGATTGTGCAGAAGATGGTTGTTACTTACAAAGACTGGCATGAAATGTTACCATTTGCCTTGCATGGGTATCGAACCTCAATCAGAACATCTACTGGGGCAACACCTTATCAGTTGGTATATGGTATGGAGGTTGTCCTACCTGTTGAAGTTGAGCTACCCTCCTTACGGGTACTGATGGATGTAAAGCTGAATGAAGCGGAATGGGTCCGATCTCGGTATAATCAACTGAATCTGATCGAAGAAAAGAGATTAGCTGCTATCTGTCATGGGCAGTTATATCAGAAAAGGATGAAGAAATCCTTTGATCAGAAAGTCAGGCTTTGGGAATACCGAGTAGGAGATCTTTTGCTGAAAAGACTCCTTCCTCCTCATACAGACCACAGGGGCAAGTGGACTCCAAACTACGATGGTCCATTCATAGTAAAGAAAGTTTTCTATGGTGGAGCACTGATGCTCACTACTATGGATGGTGAAGATTTCTTATCCCCTGTGAATTCAGATGCAGTTAAAAAATACTTCGCATAAAATGACCCGCTGGATATAAAAACAGAATGTAAGTCCATGAAAAAATAGGGCATCTCGGCGAGTCAAAAATAGAATAGAAGACTCGGGAAAAAATAAGGGAAAATTGAAAAATGTACACCCGCTAAGTTGAAAAGCAACATTGGACAACTCAGGCAAAAATGGGTATCCAGGTGGATTGAAAACCCGAAAGGGTGATCCACGCAAAATCAGGGAATAAGCGAACAATTGCATTCTGAATTCATCTGTATCACTCACAATTCGGCAAGCTTCGAAAGGATAAAGCATTAGTCAGAATCAACCTTTTTCAGAAAGCAAGATGATAAGAACGTCAAGGTCATACAGGTCATAGCAAAGGAAGCTCACCGGAGCGTCGTCAACATTACCAACACTTTTATTTTCTCAATTTATAGCAATCTCCTCATTCCAGGGGATTTGTTTCTTTGACTGTATTTGCCAATTCAGGGCACCCAGATTAATAAAATCAGATTTTCAGTCACACCTCTTTTTGTACATTTTTATTTTTGTTTGCAAAATGTCTAATATTCATACTTGCATAAAACAAATTATCCATTCTTAATAAATGCTTGCAGGAAATATATTTACTTTCAGGAATATCTAACTCCTATGACGGAATCCGGTAAGGGATACCTCAGGATGCTTGTGCGTTTCTTTGTCTTAACAGGTTGCAGGTAATTCAATACGCAACATGGGGCATGCCAAGCACACTTCCCTATCATACCTCCTCCCCAAGAAATATCTGGAATTCTTTTCCCCAGCGGAGTTGTCAAAGCCTCCTCATCCCTAGCACAGGTCTATTCAACAGGAGCATCCCCAGCCAATCTCCCCACAGAATACCTAGCCTCTCCCCAGAAGAGCAATGCCTGAAACTCCTACACAACAAAGTGACGGAAGCTTCCTTCTCCCCAGCTGAGGTTCTCCTTATAGGATAGGTCTATCAATGATCTATTTCCCCAAGCAGAGCTATATATCCTAACAAATCTACCAATGATCTCCCCCAACTGGGATATCCCTCCAAGCAGATCAGCCAGAGATCTCCAGCGGGATCCGAATCCCGGATCGGTTCCTCTTTTGCATAATCATGGCATTTGCATCATATTCACCAAATAAGCGTAGCATTCTGTCTAATACGGAGCATTACGGCAAAAATCAAACATTTGCATGATCACAAGCCAGGTTCGAGCCAGTCACCTACAATTACCATCAATACTTCATCGACAATATATATATATATATATATATATATATATATATAAAAGCTCACATCCCCTGCAAATAAAAGTCAAAGCGTCCCATTTGCACTCTCCAACACAAATGCCTATTTATATATACTCTTTCGACACTCGTTCGTGTTATATGATTCCCCTGCAGATATAAGCCAAAAACATCCCCAGATGCCTATATATACTCTTTTGACACTCGTCCGTGTCACCTTTCCCCAGCATGGTTGTCAAAACACTTGTTGTCAATCAAACATTTGTTTATAACGCACTCCTTTTGACACCCGTCTGTGTCATCCCCACAGGTCACAGGAACACCTTTTACACCCTCGCATGCAAATATTTGTTCATAACTTATACACATTCTCTCTTGTTTCTTTACCCGACGGTCGTCCCCGTTGTAGTCTCTTTATTCCCCCAGCTTGTCGGTCGTCCCCGACATTGCTTAGCTTACCGCTTTACCCCTAGCAGTCATCCTCTGCTCGATGGTCGTCCTCCATCGCTTTCATTTTTATAATCATACCATACTACCTTTTACAATTTATATCCCTTTTCTTCTTCTCCCCAGTAAGTGCAAATTTCGGACTGTCTTTGGTATTCAACCACAAGTTATCTTGTTTGACTGTTAAGCCATGCGCTTACATCCTGCACAGCTAACTCATGTTTGAATAGGGGCAGCTGTAAACACCCCAAATTTTCCCTCACTATTTATCACACCATGGCTTGTGATCTTTCATATTTGCATAAGCATAAGCATACCATCTCACATTGCATATTTGTTTCATCTGCATTGTTCAAGTTCATCTGCATCTAGGGTTTCTGATCTGAGCAATCCAAGACTCCATCTGAGCCACCCCCAAAGGCCTCAAAGTGTTCCAAGAGGGTCCATGTGTGTTCTATCATCATATTGTGCCTCTCAAAGTTCAAGGAAGTCAAGAAATCACAAGAACTAGGAAAGCATGGAAACAAAGCTAGGGTTTTCACTACACAGATGACCAAAATTAAAGTTTTGGTTTCAGAGGCCTCAACACCAAATTTTAGGGCCATTCTTGTTTCTAATGTTCTTAAGATATTATAAGGATCATATGTACCAAGTTTGATGAAGAAATTCATTGAGGAAGTCATTTGTTCACTGGGTAACTTCTTGAGCAAGTCAGAGCAAAATCAGGGTATCTGAGGCCCCCAACAATGGAACCAAAGGGGTATTTTCATCAAATTGAAGTTATATGATCTTTATTTGATCATTTAAGTGCTTGGAAGTTCAAAAAATTGAAGAAATTTGAGCTAAACCAAAAGTTCCCAAAAATTGAAATGACTTGTAAAGGAAACTTTCCATTTTGGGAAAGTTTTTCAACCTCCTCTTTCTCATCCAAAAATGCTTCAAATGAAAAATTCTTGGTCATGAAAGTTGTAGATTAGGTCTTTCCCTTTTCAAAAAGTACAAGAACATGTTCTAATTCATTATGGAACTCAAGTTATGGTCCTTCAAAGTTGGCAAAAATCCTATAATTTTCACATTCATGCCAAAGAGAAATTTTGCAATTTCTCATGCCAAGCCATTTCTTGACCTCTAATGCATCTCTAAACATCATACCATCATAGTACAACTCATTTTGATCAAAATTGGCCCAAGAATTATGCATTTTCATGCCTTGAACTTCAAGAAATTTCAAAAGGGCCAAAACTTCTCAAATTTGCAAAATGGTATAGATCTTTCCATACACTTGTGCCAGCATGCCAACTCTGTTTCCATGGTCCTCCTTGAACTCAGCTGAGGCCAGACACCCCTTGCAACTAGGCCTGCCATGACCCATACCTCAAGTATAACCAAACTTGACTTTTTGCATTTCACACCATACCAATCAGCATAGCCCACAATAACTCTTCTGACCTATCACAGCTTCACATACATGCCCTAAGGATCACATTTCATAACATCTTGGAGTTTGAATCATCCCACACATTCAGATTTCCAAAATCCTCAAGAAAATTCATTTCTTTGAAACTCAGAAACCAACCATCAAAACTTCAAACAAACTTCACCAATCATCTCCATACATCCTCCAGATCATTTCCCGCCCCCTACACAAGCCTGAAACCCTCCAAAACAAAAACACAATTTCACCCCCTCTGAACTGAAACCTTAAAAACAGCCCAAATAAATTCATTACAAGCATCAAAGCATCCTCAGGAGGTCCATTGGAGTTGATTGGCATCAAGGAGAGGCCCAAATGGCTCAGATTGAGAAAGCTCAAGCTCAGGTATCATCAAGAACAAATTTTCCAGAACTTGTATCTTTTGTTATAGAAATGTTCTTCATGCTTCACTTATCACACTGCACCTTTTACTTTTGAAAATGGTTGAATATTGAGCTTGTATCGTGCTTCTGAAATTTTTGCAGGTTTTATGTTTTGATTCGTATCTGGATTTTGAAGCATGAGAAATGTTGTTTGATGATTGAATCTTGTTTAGAATTATTAGGAGAGTTGATCTGGAGATTTAGAGCTCCTAATTTGGCCTAGGGAAGAAGTTGGGGATTTGGTTTCACCGGAGAAGATGACCAGAGCACTGTTCCGGTCATCTGAATGTCATTAGGGTTTTAATTAGGGTTAGGGTCAGTTTGAATATCAGCCATTGGATGGCCTTTCCCGCGCAGGTATGAACGGTTTAGATTGTGTCATTAGCCCTAATCCCTGTTTAATTAATTTAATCAAAATTAATTATCCAAATTAATTCTCAACCACTGGATTGCACGCCAGTCAACTCCCTCCAAATTAGTTTTAATCTCAGCCTTGGATCTTGCATACTTTCCCTTTTATTCATTTTTATTTTATTTTTATTCATTTTTCTTGCATATTTATTTTTAAATAGTTAGAAAAATCCCAAAAAATATTTCCTTTTGCATTTTTGTTTCAAATATTTTTCTTAATCAGAAAATAATTTTTATTTTATTTTTTGCACATAAAAAGTATTTTTAAAATATTTAAATGTTTATTTTAATTAATTAATGGAAATTAATTAATTAAAATAGCATTTAGGTTTCTAAAAATCACCAAAAAAAATCATGTTGCATCTTAACACATTTAGAAACATTTTCAAACCCTTCATACAAATTTCTTTTTGGTTTTGATCATCATTTGACAATTTTCTTTGAATTTAGGGTTCATAAAATCACATTTTTAAACCCTAACCTTTGAAAAATCTTTTCTGCCTAACCATTAAGGGTTTGAAGTTGGTTCTTTTTGCATTGTTTTACACATATCATGTAGTATCTAGGATATTTTTGGCATAAATTTATCTAGCATTTTCAATTTTTTTTGAATTTTACATTGAGAATCACCCAGATAACCCTAGAAACTTAGGAAATTCATAACTCCTTCTAGGTTTAGCTTCTGACCTCCCCCTTTGGATGGTAACCTAGTATAGGTTTAGGGTTCCTTTGAGTGCATTTTCAATTTTTTATCATATCATTTTCTTCTGTCTTTTCCATTTGCATCTCATCCTTCCATGTAACCCTAATTTTGCATCTTTACTTGCTTCTTACATTGCATTGCATGAACATGTGAACTTTCCATGCCATTCTAAGCATTTGTGTTCCATCTTAGACATCTTAAGACATTGATTGAACATTTCTTGAACATTTATTCATACATTTGTTTTGCTTTGCATCCATTTCATTCCATAAACATCCATGTGTTTACATGCTTCCTACATGCTTCATATGCATTCATTCCCTTGCATAATCACACATATGCATCTTGTATGTCTTTGCATCATATCATAGCATCATTTACATCATGTGTATGCTTCTGGTTTTGGTCTTTTCCTTTGCATATACATTGTTTCATTTCATTTCTTTCCTTATGCATCTTGTGCTAACTTTTCAGGTTAATGGTAAGTTGTTTGAGAGGTGGATTTGCCTTCACCTCCCACTCCTTGAAGATCTTTCTTAAGCCTCACAAACCATAGGAACATCCAAGCATGATAACAATTAGGGTTTTGATTATTCCCCCTTAGCTTTTACCTTTGAGTCTCCTTGAGTCTCTCCTCTCATCTTCATAATCAGAGACTAAACTCTTAAAGTTTTAGGACTTTGGAATTAGGGTTATGCCTGCATCCTTCTCTTAGGATGGAGTGTATAACTTTAATCCTAAGTGTTAAACCTTTAATTTGTTTAAACCTCTTAATCAAATCATCTTAATAATCACTAAGACTTCATCTTGTAACTTGGGCCTTTCATTAGGGTTCTAATTCTTCCTTTATGGTTAAGAAGGACTAACCCTAGTGTTTAATGGACAAGTCCCCCTCAAGTTGTCTTACAAATCATAAAACTCACTTCTTAATCTCATCTTTAATTAAAATCCATTTAATAAAGGCTTGTTTTTTCATGAATTTAATCCCTAACCATGGATTAAGTTGAGGTATCTTCCTCAGCTTAAGTGTTCTCATCTATCATCCTTCTATTAGGATGGTGTAATGAGTTCACTAATCCTTGATTATGGCTTAAACTCATTACTTAACACTAAACAAAACCCAAAAACATCTAAATAATCACAAGTAGGTTAATGATCTTAATCCTACATCATCATGGCAATTAAGTTGAGATGCTTATATCATACTTAAAGTATTCTCATTATCCCTAATCAAGGAGGATATAATGAGTTTACAACCTTTGATTTAGGCTTAAGCTCATTAACTTATGACAAACTCCAAAAACAATAAAAAACTGAAAACACCAAAACAAACAATAATCGTCTCCTTCGGGATTCTTTTCTCATCACACTCATTCATAAACGAGAACTCGCTTCTTCCGACTAATGCAAGACAGTTAGCACTCGAGCCAGACGAGTCATACACTTGAGCATAGACAAGTAAGCAGTTCACAGTCAATTCATTCTTTCAGTCTCTTTGAGTCGAACTACGGTGTTCTGACTTCCTCATTGCACGAGAGGATACGTAGGCATAACTTAATTATTATCGAACAAAAGTCTCTGTGTCTTCCCCCTCTTTTAGCATTCTTTAAAAGCCTCAGTTCCTGAGCACGCACCCTTTTGCATATACACTTGTATATCTCTTTTCCAGCTCTTTGCACACAGATAGCACATACACTACCCCTTTAAACACAATATTTTAAGCGTGGATCCCGTCGAGTACGACGGACAATCTGGGTGCTAATACCTTCCCAGGTTGTAACCAACCCCCTTTATCAGTTTCTCTGGTTAGTGACCGTCTTATCCATCATTTTCTAGGATTAGGCAGCATTACCTTTCCTTCGGGATAAAAATTCCTAGCTTGTGACTCTATTCATCTTCACCTTCATTTTCTCCTCTCGCCGACCGTTCGCATCTGTACCCTATCTGACTCGGTGTCTTTTCGGGGGAGCGACACTATCCTCAACAAGGGGTTTTGTAAAGATATCAGCCCATTGATGGTGTGTATCTATAAATTTTAAAAATAAAAATTCCCTTCTGAGTATAGTCCCTAATGAAATGATGTTTAACTTCTATATGTTTAGATCTAGAATGTAAAATAGGATTCTTAGAAAGACAAATTAAAGAAGAATTATCATAGAGGATAGGAATGTTACTCTCGTATATGTTGAAGTCCTCAAGCTGATTTTTCATCTAGAGTATTTGAGTAATGCATCCAGCTGCTTATATGTATTCATCTTCAGTAGTTGAGAGTGCAATTGTTGATTGTCTTTTGCTGGACCAAGATATTAGGTTGTCTCCTAGAAATTGGCAACATCCAGAAGTACTTTTTCTTTCTGTTCTATCTCCAGCAAATCAGCATCAAAGTACCCTACAAGTTTATATTCTCTAGAATTTCTGTAGAATAGGCCAAGGTTAGTAGTACCTTTCAAATACCTGAATATTCTCTTAACAACTGTTAAGTGAGATTCTCTAGGATCTGATTGGAATCTAGCACAGAGGCAAACACTATACATAATATTAGGTCTTGAGGAAGTTAAGTAAGGGAGAGAGCCTATCATACCTCTGTAGATCTTCTCATCTACTTTCTTACTTACCTCTTCCTTCTCCAGAATATAAGTGGGATGCATTGGATTTTTAGAGATTTTACTTTCTGACATATCAAACTTCTTCAGAAGTTCTTTGACGTATTTTCTTTGATGAATATAAGTTCCTTCTAATGTTTGATTTATTTGGATTCCTATAAAGAACTTCAATTCTCCCATCAGGCTCATTTCAAACTCTTCTTGCATAGACTTAGAAAATTCCTTTCCCAAGAATCTTTTAGTAGATCCAAAAATAATATCGTCTACATAAATTTGACAAATCAGAATATCATTTTTAAATGATTTACAGAAAAGAGTTATGTCCACTTTCCCTCTGGTAAAATTATTTTCTAAGAGAAAATTGCTTAATCTTTCATACCAAGCTCTGGGAGCTTGTTTCAGACCATATAAATATTTTTTAAGTTTATAAACATGTTTTGGATATTTATTATTTTCAAAACCACATAAACTTCTTCGGCAATATAACCATTTAAAAATGCACTCTTGACATCCATCTGGTAGAGAGTGATGTCATGATTTACTGCAAAAGAAATTAAGAGTCTGATAGATTCTAACCTTGCGACTGGTGCAAAGGTTTATGTATAGTCTATTCCTTCTTGCTGACTATAACCTTGTGCAACCAGTCTTGCTTTGTTTCTAACAACTTCACCTTGTTCATTGAGTTTGTTTCTGAAGACCCATTTAGTCCCAATGATGTTGAATCCTATAGGTCTAGGAACTAGATCCCATACTTCATTCTTGGTAAATTTATTTATTTCTTCTTGCATTGCAAGTATCCAATCATTTTCTGAGAGAGCTTCATTAACAGAAGTTGGTTCGATCAGTGAAACTAATCCCATTAGTGATTCTTCATAGTTTATGAATGAAGATCTTGTTCTGATTGGATCATCTTTCTTTCCCATAATTTTATCTCTGGATGATTCATGTGCTTCTGGATAGTTTCTTCTGATTGGGTTCTTCAGAATTTGTTATGGTAGTTATGCGGTCTTTTTCAGTAGGTGGTTGTTCGTCAGATGTTCTGGCTTCAGTGATTTGAACATCTATATCGGCAAGAGATTCATTCTGCTTTGGCTTTTCAGGACCAATCTTATCATCAAATATGACATAGATATATTCTATCACAATTCATATTTATGTATTATACACTTTGTATCCTCTAGAACATTCAGAGTATCCTAACATGAAACAATTTTGTGCCTTATAATCATACTTGTTCATAGGATCATTAGTATTCAGAATAAAGCAAGTGCATCCAAAAGTATGAAAGTAAGAAATGTTGGGGTTTCTATACTTCCAAAATTCATAAGGAGTATTCTCCAGAATAGGTCTTATAGAGATTCTATTATGAATATAACATGTTGTATTTACTACTTCTGCCCAAAAGTGTTTAGCCATGTTAGTCGCATTGATCATGGTTCTGGCCATCTCTTGCAAAGTTTTTTACTTATGTTCTGCAACCCCATTTTGTTATGGAGTTCTAGGACAATAGAAATTGTGAGAGGTTCCATTTTCGTTAAAAAATAGTTCCAATTTTTGTTTTCAAATTCTCCACCATGATCACTTATAACTTTGACAATTCTAAACTCTTTCATTTTGAATTTGTTTACAAAAATTTGAAAATACAGAGATTGACTCATCCTTGTGTCTAAGAAACTTTACCCATGTCCATATGTTATAGTCATCTACGATCACTAATCCATACTTCTTACCATTGATTGAGGCAGTTTTCACTGGTCCAAAAAAATCAATGTGCAGATGTTCTAATGGTCTAGAAGAAGAAACAACATTCTTATATTTAAAAGTAGGTTTAACAAATTTTCCCTTCTGATATGCTTCATACAGAGCTTCTGAGTTGACCTTCAAATTTGGAACTCCTCTGACCAGATTGAGTTTGTTAATTTGAGATAATCTTCTCATATTAACATTTCCCAATCTTTTGTGCCAGACCCATTGCTCATTGTCCACAGACATAAGACATTTTACATTCTGACTTTTTAGTTTAGAAAGTTTTATTTTATAGATGTTGTTCTTTCTCTTTCCATTAAAGAGGATTGTTCCATCTTTCTGACTAACAACTTTATATAACTTTTGATTAAAGATTATATCATAACCGTTATCATTTAATTGACTTAATGATAACAAGTTATGAATTAATCCTTCTACTAACAGAACATTAAAGATAGAGGGAATAGTACGATTACCAATAGTTCTAGAGCCAATGATTTTTCCTTTCTGATTTCCTCCAAAACCTACGTAGCCTCCAGCTTTAAGCTCAAAACTTTGGAACATATGATTTCTTCCCGTCATGTGTCGCGAGCATCCAGAGTCCAGATACCAAGATTGGTGTTTCAATCTTGCTGTTAAAGACATCTGCAACATACACAATTTTATCTTTGGGTACCCATATCTATCTGTGTCCTTGTTTGTTAGAACTTACAAACATCTGATTGAGTTTGAATTTCTCATCAGAACTTGTAGAACGAGATGACTCACTAGTATATTTTAAATCATGATTATGACTATAAGTGAAGTGAGAACTTAAAGGTGTGTTGACTTTTATAATCATGTCATCAACTTGTTTATTTTACTGTGGTGCTTCTCCTATAGGTTTGACATATCCTACACCTCTTCTATCAATTTTGCTAACTCCATAGATCATTGAGGCAATTTTGCTTCTATCTATGTTTTTAGCTAGAAATTTTTTAAATTTATAATCATATTGCTTTATGATACTATCAGAACTAGATGAAAGTTCTGATTTAGATTATTTCATAGCTTTACATCTTTCAAAAGAATTTTCAAGTTTTAAAAGGTTTTCTTTAAGCTCAAAGTTTTTTGCTTTTAGTTTCTTAGTTTCTTCCTATTCAGATACTAGACCTTGTTTCAAGTTTTTGTATTTGAATTGAAGGTTCTGATATTTTTCAAGAATTTCTGAGAGGCTATATTCTAATTGTGTTCTAGAGAGTTTAGAAAATACCTCATTTGTTTCAAAATCTGATTTTGATTTCGATGAGTTGATGTCATCTAGTATATTTTCCATTAATGCAATGTTAGCATGTTCATCTTCTGATTCTATGTTGGCTTCAGAAGATTCTAAGTCATCCCATGTAGCCATAAGACTTATCTTTTTTTCTCTGTTGAATTTCTTTCTGGGCTTCTCTTTCTGAAGTTTTGGACAATCACTCTTGTAATGTCCCGGTTCCTTGAATTCATAGCATACTACTTATTTACTTCTGGACTTCTTGCATCCAGAGGATGATTTAGAGTGATTGCTTGATCTTCAGGGATTCTTGAATTTCTTCTCACGATGCTTCCAGAGTTGTTGATCTCTTCTGGAGAGAAGTGATAGTTTGTCTTCTTTTGATGAGCCTCCAGAGCTTTCTTCTTCTTCCTGAAAAGCTTTAGATTCATATTTTTAGATTTAAGAGCAACGAACTTACCTTTCTTCGGAGGTTCATCTTCTTCAAGTTCTATCTCGTGACTTCTCAAGGAGCTAATCAGTTCTTCAAAAGATATCTCATTCAGATTCTTTGACAACTTGAGAGCAGTGACCATGGGTCTCCAAAGCCTTTGGCAAGCTTCTGATAATCCTCTTCACATGATCTTCTATTGAGTATCTTTTGTCCAGAACTTTCAATCCAGCAACCAGAATTTGAAACCTTGAGAACATTTTCCCAATCGTTTCATCTTCTTCCATATTGAATGCCTCATACTTATGGATAAGTTCCAGAGCTTTGGTCTCCTTGACTTGAGTGTTTCCTTCATGCGTCATCCTTAAAGAATAAAAAATGTGTTTGGCTAATTCTTTGTTTGTGATCTTTTCATACTCTGTGTATGAGATAACACTTAGAAGTATAGTTATGGCTTTGTGATGATTTATGAATTCTTTCTTCTGTTGAGCTATCATGTTCTTTCTTTCGATCTTTTGACCATATGATCCAACAGGATGAATGTGTCCATCAGTCACTATGTCCCAGAGATATCCATCCAGAGCCCAAAAGAAACTCTCCATAACATCCTTCCAGTAATCAAAATTGTCACCATTGAATATCGGAGGTTTAACATTGATTTTGTCATTCTGATAATCGTTGTTATTTAGAACTGGTTCTACCATTGTATTTTTCTTCTGGATCTTTTTTTGACATTATTAGGTGCTTGCACTCAGAACCAGGTGTCGCTCCCGAAGATTTGCATCCCGGTACAAGCGCGAACGGTCGGCGAGAGGAGAAATGAAATGAAGTGAAATGAGTAGCCCGCTAGGCATTTTTATCCCGAAGGAAAGGTAATACTGCATAAACCTAGAAAGATATGGATAAGACGGTTGCGAACTAGAGAAACTGAGAAAGGGGGTTGGTTACAACCTGGGAAGGTATTAGCACCCAGATTGTCCGTTGTACTCGACGGGATCCACGCTTATAAGATTGTGTTTAAAGGGGTAGCGTTTGTGCTATCTGTGTGCAAAAGCTGGAAAAGAATGTACAGGTGTCAGTGCAAAAGAAATGTGAAGTGAAATGCTCAGGTATGCGGCTTAAAGAATAATGCTGGAAGAGGGGGGAGACAGAGACTTTTGTTCGATAACAGTTAAGTTATGCCTACATATCCTCTCGTGCAATGAGGAAGTCAGAACACCGTATTTCGACTCAAAGAGACTGAAAGGAAAATTGACTGATGAACTGCTTTCTTGTCTATGCTCAAGTGTATGACCTGTCTGGCTCAGGTGCTAACTATCTTGCATTAGACGGAAGAAGCGAGTTCTCGTTTGTGAGTGAAGATGATGAAAAAAGAATCCCGGAGGAGACAATTATTGTTTGTTTTTTTGTGTTTTCAATCTTTTATTGCTTTTTTTGTTTGTCATAAGTTAATGAGCTTAAGCCTAAACCAAGGGTTAGTAAACTCATCACATCCTCCCTCTGATTAGGGGTAATGAGAACACCTCAAACTTAATTACCATGATGTAGGATTAAGATCATTAACCTACTTGTGATTATTTAGATGTTTTTGGAGTTTTTGTTTAGTGTTAAGTAATGAGTTTAAGCCATAATCAAGGATTAGTGAACCCATTACACCATCCTAATAGAAGGATAATATATGAGCACACTTAAGTTGAGGAAGATACCTCAACTTAATCCATGATTAGGGATTAACCTTATGACAAAACAAACCTTTATTAAAGTGGATTTTAATTAATGATGAGATTAAGAAGTGAATTTTATGGTTTGTAAGACAACTTGAGGGGGACTTGTCCATTAACACTAGGGTTAGTCCTTCTTAACCAATAAAGGAAGAATTAGAACCCTAATGCAAGGCCCAAGTTACAAGTTATTGTCTTAGTGATTATTAAGATGGATTGATTAAGAGATTTAAATAAATTAAGGGTTTAACACTTAGGATTAAAGTTATACACTCCATCCTAAGAGAAGGATGCATGCATAATCTTAATCACAAAGCCTTAAAACCTTAAAGGTTTAGTCTCTAATGATGAGATGAGAGGAGAGACACAAAGAAGACTCAAAGGTAAAACTAATGGGGGACTAATCAAAACCCTAAGATTATCATGCTTGGATGTTCCTATGGTTTGTGAGGCTTGCAAGAGATCTTCAAGAATAGCCACCAAGGAAGAAGTAGATGAAAGGAGGAGAAGCAGAAGAAACAAGTTAGCTTACTTCACTTAAGAAGATATGTTACTTGAAGTAAGAAAGTGAATGAAGAACATGAATGATCAAGCTCACTCTAAAGCAAAATCAAAATGCAGCAATGAATGCATAAGAGAGATGAGAGGAGAAATGAGAAGTGAAGGAAAATTCACTTCTCAAAGTACTTACCACCTGAAATGGTTAGCATAAAGAAAGAAATGAAATAAGAATGAGATGTATGCAAGGATGCAAACCAAAACCAGAAGCGTGTTCATGATGTAAATGATGCTAAGAGATGATGCAAATGTATGTCAAGTGCAATGGATGATCATACAAGAGATGAGAATGCAAATGAAGCATGTAGGATGCATGAAAGCACATGAAAGTTCATGGAATGAAATGAATGCATAACATGGAAAATGGATGAAGAAATGACCAAGCATGATTCTAATGTGTCCTATGATGTCTTAGATGTCATGTGAATGCAAGAAATGTCATGGCAAGTTCTTGAATGAATGTGTATGCAAGATGTATGCAAATGAAGATGAGAAATTAGGGTTTTGATGCAACATGAGATACAAAAGTCAAAAACAGAAGCAAATGACAAGATAAAAAATTGAAAATGCATTCAAAGGAACCCTAACCCCATATCATATCACACCCCAAAGGAGGAGACCTAACTCTTAACCTAATGAAAGTTATGATTTTTCTAAGTTATCTAGGGTTTTAAGGTACCTAAAGGGGGAAAATGCAAATCAAATAAACAATGAAAGATAAATTTTACACAAAACTATGCTAGATACTACATGCTATATGAAGATCAATGCAAAAATAATCAATGTCATACCATTCATGGTTAGGTAGAAAAGAATTCTTGAAGTTAGGGTTCAAAAATAGGATTTTTATGAACCCTAAATTCAAGAAAATTGTCAAAGATGATTCAAAACCAAAAATAAATTTGTATGAATTGCATGACAATGTTTCTAAATGTCCTAATATCCAATGTGAATTTTTTTGGGATTTTTAGAAACCTAAATGATATTTTAATTAATTAATTTCCATTAATTAATTAAAATAAACATTTAAATATATTAAAAATTGTTTTTTTAATGCAAAAAATAAAAATAAAAATATTTTCTAGTTGAGAAAAATATTTGAAATGAAAATGCAAAAGGAAAATATTTTTAGGATTTTTTAACTATTTTAAATAAATGGTGCAAGAAAAATGATAAAAAAATGCAATAAAAATTAAATAAAGGGAAAGTAATTTGATTCAGTGGACAGGATTGATTCTGGGGAAATTATGGTTGACTGCGCGCCACATCTAAAGGTTGAGATTCAAATCTATTAAAACCTAATTAATTAATTAATTAATCCAGAATTAAGTTAAATGACCTAATCCTAACCATTCATCACACGCGGGAAGACAAGATCCAAAGGCCCACGTTTAAACTTTTCCCTAACCCTAATTAACACCTTAATCACTTTTAGGTGGCCGGAGAAGATCTCCGGTCATCTTCTCCGGCCAGCTTCTCCCTGAGCAAACCCCAAACTTCAACCCTAGGTCATTTCTGGAGCTCTAAAGCTCCAGATCAACTCCTATCACCTTCCTAAGCACGAATCCAACCTCAAAACAAATTTATCATGGCTCATAAACAAGATTCGAAGAGAAACTCAAAAATGGCAAAACTTTCAGAACATGCATACAAGCTTATTTCTCAACCATTCTCAAAAGTAAACATATCATGGTGATCAGCAAAGCATGAAGAACAATCTAAGCACTTAAAATAGCACTTCTGGAAAAACGTTTGAAGAAGTTACCTGAGCTTGAGCTTCCTCAGTTTGGAGCTTTCTGGTCACCTCTCTTGTGCAAACTCACTCCAATGATACTTCTGAAGAAGCTTTGAGGCTTGGAAGGAGTTTGTTTTGGCTGGTTTGTGTGATTGCACTTCAACTGGCCAAGAATCATGTTTTGGCTATGGGGTGTTTTTGGCTGTTTTAATGGTTTCTTTGTGTTCTATTGATGATTCTGAAATGAATGGTGAAAGAAGTTTGAAGATTGAGTATGTGAGCTGAGAGATTCGAAGGTATTTGAAAATGAGGGGATTTTGTGGAACTTGAGGATTCTGAGGTTTTAGCCCTGCAACCTTGTGTGTTATGGTCTGCATTTTGTCCACATAACAAGTTGTGATAGGCCAGAGAGTGGGTGATGGATGCAGCTGATTGGTATGGGCTTCTTGCAAAAAGTCACCAACTTGTGTACTTGAGGTATGGGCTCTTGTGCAACTAGCTTTGTGGCTTGTCTTGGTGTAGCTGAGATCAAGGAGGTCCATAGAATCCATTTTGTGGCAATTCAGCAAGTTTGTGAAAGGTTCTATGTCATTTTGCAATTTCATGAAGTTTTGGCCCCTTTTGAAATTCTTGATGTGCAAGACATGGAATGTGATGAATCTTGGGGAATTTCTGACTTTTAGGCAATGCACAATGTTTGTATGATGCTTAGAAGTGTGTTTGAAGTCACAAAATGCCTTGGCAAGTGGTTTTGCAAAAATCCCTCTTTGGTTCATTCTTGAAAATTATGTGATTTTTGCCAACTTTGACAAGCCATAAC
Organism: Lathyrus aphaca; assembly: GCA_963966055.1. NCBI lineage: Eukaryota > Viridiplantae > Streptophyta > Magnoliopsida > Fabales > Fabaceae > Lathyrus > Lathyrus aphaca. Next base: position 278,781,925 of record OZ014521.1, read on the forward strand.
TTGAGTTACATAATGAATTAGAACTTGTTCTTGTACTTTTTGAAAAGGGAATGATCCAATCTGCAACTTTCATGACCAACAATTTTTCATTTGAAGAATTTTTGGTTGAGAAAGAGGAGGTTGAAAAACTTTCCCAAAATGGAAAGTTTACATTACAAGTCATTTCCATTTTTGGCAACTTTTGGTTTAGCTAAAATTTCTTCAATTTTGTGAACTTCCAAGCACTTCAATGATCAAATAAAGATCATATAACTTCAATTTGATGAAAAATCCACTTTGATTCCATTGATGGGGGCCTCAGATGCCCTAATTTTGCTCTGACTTGCTCAAGAAGTTACCCAATGAACAGATGACCTCCACAATGAATTTCTTCATCAAACTTGGTACACATGACCCTTATAACATATTGAGACCCTTATAAAAAAGAATGACCAATAAAATTGGAGTTATGGCCTCTGAAACCAAAACCCTAATTTCAGGTCATCTGTGTAGTGAAACCCTAGCTCAGCTTCCATGCTTTCCAAGTTCTTGTGATTCTTTGACTTCCTTGATCTTTGAATGGTATGATATGATGATTGAACATACATGGACCCTCTTGGAGTGATTAAAGACCTTTGGAGTGGCTCAGATGGATCCTGGATTGCTCAGATCACAAACCCTATATGCAGATGAATTTGAACTAATGTAGTGAAAAAAAATGCAATATGAGATGATATGTTTTAAACTAATGCAAATATGAAAGATCAAAAGCCATGGTGTGAAGTTAGTGAGGGCAAATTTGGGGTGTTTACACCAGGCGCTCTAATGCAAAATGAAGGTGTAAAAACAAAAGAAAGGGGGGTTTGAATTCGGGTTTTCAAAAATTAATTGCGAACAACACTTTAATTTATCCTAGTTCCTTTGAACTCAAACAACGTCCAGTCCACCCACCAAGGTAATTTTTCCTCTCTCAACGAGGTCTTAATCCACTAATCAAAAGTGATTACAAACACTAAGACCTACTGTCAAAGTCTTCTTGAGTCTACTGACTACACTTAGTTACTCAAGGAATATTACACTGTTTACAAAAATTAAGTTGTAACAAAAAGTGATTCTAGTAAGAAATTATCACTATTGTGATAGATTTTACAATTTAGAGAACAAGAAGAATTAATTTTGATTTTGCTATATGATGTTATGCGCGAGAGAGAGAGAGGGAGATAAAGTATTCAAGTGTTTCCTTTAAATAGATTTGTAAAAGAGATCCGTTGGAGACATCTTGTGTTATTTTTTGGTTGATTGATAAATGCCATTAATAGCTTCCAAAAATAGAGATCTTTGTATTGAGCCGTTATTTCTGATTCTTCAACAAATGCATTTGATTCTGAGAATCAGAACTTGCATAGTCTGTATCAGAGTATTGACTTTGCAGCTGATCGTACGTAGTCCATGAAATCTTCTATAGGCCTTTGATCAGATCTTCTTTGTAGTAGAAGCTTTGCTTTTGATCAGAGTGTTTGACTCATAATATCTTTCTCACTGTAAGAACTTCTAATCTTGCACATATAGAAATTAATAATTTTTAGGTATCATATTTTGTTCTCAAATTAATTGTTATCATCAAAACTTTATTAGAGAGGTAAAATCAAAATCTTGTTCTAACACGAATCACATGAGACAGATCTGAAATGTACCTCCAAAGTTTTGACACGTGAAACATATCATGCAAATTCGAAAGATGGAGAGGTAAAGCCACTTTATAATAAACATTTCCAACTCTGTCCGAAATCTGATACGGACCAATAAAATGAGGAGTGAGCTTCTTAGAATGCAATGCACGACCAACACCGGTCACAGGCATAACTCTAAAAAATACATGGTCACCGGCTTGAAATTCTAAATCTTTTCTTCGCTTGTCATGATAACTCTTTTATCTACTTTGGGAAGTTTTCATCTTATCTCGAATTAACTTCACCTTCTTAGTAATCTCTCGAGCAATCTCAGGTCCAAGCATGACACTTTCTCCATATTCATGCCAACATAACGGAGTCCTACATCTCCGACCATACAACACTTTAAAAGGTGCCATTACAATACTAGAATGGTAACTGTTATTATAAGTGAATTCTATTAATGGAAGATAATTATCCCACGAACCTCCCTTCTCACGAACACATGCTCTTAACAGATCCTCTAATGACTGAATAGTCATCTCTGTCTAACCATCCGTCTGAGGATGATACGTACGTTGAACTCAACCTCTACTTAGAACCCAAAGCCTCTTGCAAACTCTTCCAAAAATTAGAAGTAAATCTCGGATCTCTATCCGACACAATACATAAAGGAACACCATGCTGCTTAACAATTAAGCTAGTATAAATCTCTGCCAACTTAGGTACTAGAAAACTAATGTTAATAGGAATAAAATCAGCCGACTTTTTAAGCCTATTAACAATCACCCAAATCGAATCATGTCCTCTTGAAGTATTAGGTAATCCCATCACAAAGTTCATTGAAATTCTATCCCATTTCCATTATGGAACCTCTAACGGTTGCACCAACCCCGTAGGCTTATGATGTTTAACTTTCTACTTCAGACAAGTTAAACACGCATACACAAAACGTGCTACATCTCTCTTCATCCCAGGCCACCAAAACAAGTTCTTCAAATCTTGAGCATTTTTGTAGCTCCCAGATGAATACTCAACTTGCTTTCATGACTCTCCTTAATAATCACTTTCTTCATCTCTGCATCATTAAGAATACAAATTCGATTATGAAATCTCAACACACCTTGCGCGTCAAACTTGAAATCATTATTTCTCAGACTTATCGATTCCTACCATCGAATCTACTAACTTCACATCTAACTTCTGAGCCTCTTTGATAATGTCCAGAAAATAATTGTTAATCTTCAACATTCCCAACATAACATTATGCGGTATCACTTTGCAAACTAAACTCATGTCTCTGAATTGTTCAATTAGTTCCAACTCTTTAACCATGATCGCCAACATATGCAATGTTTTCTGACTTAAAGCATCATCTACAAAATTAGCTTTACCTGGATGATAATTCAAACCGAAATCATAATCTTTTAATAATTCTGACCACCTTCGTTGTCTCGTATTCAACTCCTTCTGATCAAACAAAAACAACTGCAGCAAGTTCCATAAAGATAATGTCTAAAAATCTTCAGTATAAAAACAACTGTAGCAGGTTCCAAATCGTGCGTAGGATATTTATTTTCTTGAGTTCTCAATTGCCTTGACACATAAGCAACTATCTTATTATTCTGCATAAGCACACCTCCCAAACCCATCTTAGAACCGTCATAGTATACCACCCAGGTTCTCTTGAATTCGGTAATGTTAACACCAAGGCCGATGTCAACCTCTTCTTCAATTCTGTAAAAATTTCTTCATATTGAATGTCCCACACAAAAGATCTACTTTTAAAAGTCATCTTAGTCAACGAAAGTGCTAACTTAGAAAACCCTCGATAAATCTCCTATATTAACCAACTAATCCCAAAAAGCATCTAATCACAGTAACCGACTTTGGAGTTTCCCATTGCAACACAACATCTACTTTAAATGGATCCACAACAATGCCACTTCCAGATATAACATGTCCAAGAAAACTAACCTTCGTCGACCAAAATTCACACTTAGACAACTTTTCATATAACTTCTTCTCTTTCAAGATCCGCAATACTAGTTTTAAGTGTCATGCATGCTCTTCTTCCGACTTAGAGTAAATCAGTATATCACCAATGAACACCCCCACAAAACTATCTAAATAAGTATGAAAGATACGGTTCATGTATTCCATGAATACTCTCGGTGCATTAGTAACACTGAAAAGCATCACCGAATACTCATAATGTCCATAACGTGTCCTGAAATCCGTCTTCTGAATATCCTCATCTTTTACTTTAATCTGATGATAGCCCGACCTCAAATCAATCTTGTTAAACACACGAGCACCTACCAGTTGATCCATCAAGTCATCTATTCTCTAAAGTAGATACGTGTTCTTAATCGTCACTTTATTTAACTGTAGATAATCAACACATAGTCTCATACTCTAATCTTTCTTCTTTGCTAACAACACTGGAGCTCCCCACAGCGATACACTTGGGTTCACAAACTACTTTTGAAGTAAATCATCCAATTTCTTCTTTAATTTTGATAATTCAGATGGATATATTTTGTATGATTCCATAGAAACAGGTCTAGTACCAGGTACAAGGTCAATCGCAAATTTAATTTCTCTCTCTGGCGGCACATCAGGAATTTCATCAAGGGAAACTTCAGGAAATTCACACACCACTTGTAAATCCTCAATTTTAGGTTTACTCTCAATAGATAATGAAACCATCAATGAAAACATCTGAGCTTCTTCTTGCATCAACTACCGTAATTGTCTAAAAGGCAACAAACTAACCTCCTCCTCCTCAAGAGTAGAAAACCTCATCGACTTTCTATAACTGTTGATATGAACATAGTTATATTCTAACCAGTTCATTCCTAAGATTACATCCATCCTAGTTAACGGCAAACACACCAAATCAACATAAAAGTCTCTATTGAATATAAATAAAGGACATTTTAAACACACAAGAGAAGTAGTCACTGATCCCTTCATCGGAATCTCGACGACTAATTCTCCATTCATAGAATACAACATAAGACCTAATCTTTTAACACAGTCAGTAACAATAAAGCAATGAGTAGCACCCATATCAATAATAGTAATTAAAGGAGTACTATGAATGAAACAAGTACCTCTGATGAGTATGTACTCACTAGTTGTCTGAGTTCCAGCATACATGAACATTTTTCCACCAGCTTGCGCCTTCTTCGGTTTCTAACACTTACTACCAATGTGTCCTTCTTCACCATAGTTGAAACAAATAATATCTTTATGCTTGCATTCAGATATTGCATGCCCAGTCTTACCATAAAGGAAACACCTTTTTACCTCAGCAGTACATACATTACTCTTATGACCAGGTTTTCCACATTTGAAAGAAACCACACCGGAAGGAGATCTCCCCCACTAGACCTCTTAACCTTAAATACTTTCTATGAAATTCTAGTATAGAAGATATAAGATGTCACGACACTAATATCTGACAAGATTAAAAATAATAAAGTAAATAAACAGTAGTAAAGAACACATGGAATTGTTAACCCAGTTCGGTGCAAACACACCTACTCTGGGGGGCTACCAAGCCAGAAAGGAACTCCACTATCAGTAGTATCAATTCAAAGACCATCAACAAACATCCCAGTTTATGATCTTCTCACTTAATCACTACCCAATGCCAGTTCTATATAGGAACTCCTAAATATGAGACACCTCTCAGTCCCCCTCAATCACAGCAGTGGTAACAGACACAAAATCAATAAACAAGAAGACATAAATCAAAAACAATCCTTAACTTTGCTTCAAAGCTTCAGTCAAGTACAAACACTCTTGCTTAAATGCTTAGAGTAGACAACTTACAACTCGATAAACCTAGTCCAAAACAATCATCAACATGATAATTGTTTGGCTCACAAGAAAACTAACACACACACAAAAACATTGAATACCACAATCCTTACTTTCTCAATGTCTTTGTGTATTCAAATAGGTTAATGCAGCCTTATTGTAGAGTCTCAATCATGGGCATGGACCTTATGAACTTGCACAATTAAATAAAATAATTCCTAAAATAAAGGAACTAAAATAGTAACATATAAAATCTTATGCTAATATCACTCCATGCTGAATCCTTTCCTTCTAACAAACCGCGCCTATTAATACTCAGCAAATCACATAATTAGTGACAACAAATACGCGCGCATGAAATAAGGGTTCAACTATGAAATTCAAAAACAGAAACATGTTATACCATAAAATATAGCCAATCTAAAACATCTACAAACTCCCCATTTGGCAAATTGTTTGCTAAAACGATTTAAGAACTGTTCAACATTAATCAGAGCACACACAGCAGCTGAAATACACAGAGAGATAGGTAATCTCCCCCTCAAACAAATCTTGTATCAGAGTACATCACAACAAAAAAAGTAGACTCAAACAAGAGGGATTTCATCTCCCCCTCAACCTTTAAAGCCTTGCATAAACACAGTCTGAATATACTAAATTAAATAGTATGCACTCAAAGATCAGTTCATCTAGCCATCTATAATTACTCCGCCTTTTATCCAGAAATAGAGCCAAACATAGAAATAATCATAAAGCTAAAGTAATACTGATAAAACTAAAAGCTCATGAAGAGAAGAAATCCAGGGTTATATAAGAAACCTAACATACAGCTCCAGAAATCCAAAAAATATTACAAATGGCTTTCAAGGGCAAGGAATCACAAAAAACCCAGAAAGAACAAAAACTTCATTAGACGAAATCAGCATACAAAATCATGTTCCTCTTCTTATAATCCCTTATAAAGAAAAATTCCCAATTTGCCTCTTAGACTTTCAAATTGATCAGCCAGTTGCAGCTCAGTGGCAACATGCTCCAACTTGATCACTTTATCTTCGACAAGATCTCTGATGAAGTGGTGCCTAATATCAATATGTGTTTGTCCTACTGTGCTGAATAGGATTCTTGGAGATATTGATTGCACTAAGATTGTCACAATATAATGTCATGACATTATGTGTGACATTATACTCAGACAACATTTGTTTCATCCAAACAAGCTAAGAACATATACTAACAGTTGTTATGTACTCATTATCTGCTATGGATAAGGAAACACAATTCTGCTTCTTGTTGAACCAAGAGATGAGATTGTTGCCTACAAAGAAACACCCTCCAGAAGTACTTTTCCTATCATCTGCACTACCAACCCAATCATCATCATAATACCCAGACAAGACAACGTCACTCTCATGAGAATACAGCATGCCATAGTCACAAGTCCCATTCACATATTTTAGTATTCTTTTGACTTGATTTATGTGAGAGACTTTAGGTTCTGATTGATATTTGGCACATACTCCAACTGTAAAAGAAATATCAGGTCTGCTAGCAGTAAGATACAACAGACTTCCTATCATGCTTCTATACAAGCTTTGATCAACACTTACACCTTTTTCATCATTAGTAATCTTAATAGGAATGGAAGTAGGTTTTCTTTTGTGACTGTCACTCTCCATTCCCAACTTCTTGACAATGTTCTTGGCATACTTACTTTGAGAGAGAAAGATGGAGACTTCGATCTGTTTAACTTGCAAGCCAAGAAAGAAGGTTAACTCTCCAACAAGGCACATTTCAAATTCAGATTGCATTTGTCTGACAAAATGTTTAACCATCTTATCTGACATCCCACCAAACACTATATCATCCCCATAAATCTAAGCAATCATGAGTTTTCCTTCTTCATCCTTGACAAAAAGGGTTTTGTCTTTCCACCTTTTTTGTAACTATTCTTGAGGAGAAACTATGTTAATCCTTCGTACCAAGCCCTAGGAGATTGTTTCAACCCATACAAAGCCTTTCTTAACTTGTAGACATGATCTGAAAGATTTGGATCATCAAAACCATTAGGATTCTCCGCATAAACTTCCTCATTCAAGTATCCATTCAAAAAGGCACTCTTCACATCCGTTTGGAACATTTTGAACTTTTGAATGCATGCAACTCCCAATAGTAACCTTATTGATTCAAGTCTAGCCACAGGTGAAAATGTCTCATCAAAGTCAATGCCTTCAACTTGGGTATATCCTTGAATAACTAGTCTGGCTTTATTCCAGGTCACAACTCCTTGTTCATCGATTTATTCTAGTAGACCCATTTAGTACCAATAACATCGGTTCCTTCAGGTCTTGGTACAAGATCCATACTTAATTCCTTTTGAACTTCTCTACCTCATCTTGCATAACATTAATCCAAAATTCATCAGTCAACGCTTCTTTAACATTTTTAGGTTCAGTCTTTGACACAAAACAAGAGTTAGAGATGACATCCCTTGATCTAGTCACAACCCCACTGTTAGGATCACCTATAATTAACTCTTTAGGATGATCCTTCTGGATTCTGATAGAGGGTCCTTTGTTTGTTGATTCCGACTCCGATTCTGAAACAACTGGATTTTGATCACTTTCTTTCTCAGGAACTTCAGCTGGAGTATCAAAGAATGATCCAACATCATACATAACATCATCTTCCTTTTGTAAATCATCAATAATCATATTAATGGATTCCATCATGACTCTTGTTCTAGAGTGAAAGACTCTATAGGCTCTGCTTTTTGTAGAGTAACCCAGAAATATGCCTTCATCACATTTGGGATCCATATTTCTTCTTTGTTCTGTATATGCCAGAATATAACACTTGTTGCCAAATACATAGAAGTATTTGACATTAGGTTTTCTTCCCTTCCAGATCTCATAGAGAGTATTAGAAGTTCCCTTTCTCAAAGTAACCCTGTTTTGAACATAGCAAGCAGTGTTCATAGATTTAGCCCTGTAAACACCCCAATTTTGCCCTCAATTTTTCTCACACCATGGCTTATGATCGTTTCATATTGCACTACATAATCATATCATCTCATTGTATAGTTCATTTCATCTGCATAAGTTGCATAGCTAGGGTTTGTGATCAGGAGAATCCAAGAAGTGATATGAGCTATCTCAAAGGTCTTGAAGCATGCTAAGAGGGTCCATGAGTGTTCTATGATCATATTATGCTCCCCAGGGTTCATTAAAGTCAAAATGTCACAAAGGATTACACAGAGGTCCAGACAGGCTAGGGTTTTCTACACAGATGACCTAAAATTAGGGTTTTGGGTTTGAAGCCCTTAATCTCAAATTGTTTGGTCATTCTTGATTCTAATGGTCTTAATATGTTATAAGGAGCAGGTGTACCAAATTTGATGAAGAAATTCATTGTGGAAGTCATCTGATCAAATGGTAACTTGTTGTGCAAGAAAAGTCAGAATCAGGGCATCTGAGGCCACCACCAATGGTACCAAAGGGTCATTTTCATCATTCTGAGGTCCTATGATCTTTATTTGATCTTAGAAGTGGTTATAAGTTCACAAGATTGAAGAATTTCAAGTCATTTGCAAACTTTCCATTTTTGGACATGACTTGTAATGAAAACTTTCCATTTTGGGAAAGATTTTCAACCTCCTCTTTCTTGATCAAAAATGCTTCAAATGAAAAATCTTCAAACATGAAAGTTGTAGATTGGATCTTCCCATTTTCAAAAAGTACAAGAACTCCTCTTGATTCAAGATATGATGTTTCAAAGTTGGGAAAAATCTTGTAATTTTCAAGTATGTGCCAAAGAGGGATTTTAGCAAAATCAAGTTTCAAGACTTCTAATGACCTCTAATCCACCTCTAAGCATCATAACATGATTATGCAACTTTCCTTGATCAATATTGTGCCAAGAATCACAAGTTTTCATGCCTTGCACTTCAAGAAATTTCAAAGAGGGAAATTTGCAAAACCACACAAGGCCGAAACCTCTCATAAGCTCAGATTTCCAAAAATCTCCATAACACTTCATCTCTTCGAAACTCCACACACAGCCATCAAAACTCAATTATTTCTTCACCAATTATCTCAACATTACTCAAGGATCATAAACCACCCTTCATCTTGCCCTAAAAGCCACTCAAGCAAAAGCACGATTTCTGCCAAACCAGAAATGTATCACACAAACCAAGCCATTTAAGCTCCATCTAAGAACTCCATTCACTCATGGGGGATCATTGGAGGTTGATTTTACAAAGAAAGAGGCCAGAAAGCTCAAAACTGCAAAGCTTCAACTCAGGTAGCTTCTCCAAATAAGTTTTCCAGAACTCTTATTTTAAGTTATAAAATGAATCTAAATGCTCTCCTGATCACAATGAACTTTGAATGATGGAAAATGATTGAGAATTGAGTGTGTATGGTGTTTCTGAAATTTTGTCCATTTTAATGTTCTTGTTCGATTCATGAGTTTGTTGCAAAATAAATGAAATTTGTTGCTGGATTCTTGTTCTATGTTGCTTAATGATTAATTCTGGAGAGTTTAAGGTGTTTTCATGGCGTTTTGAGAGATATAGGGTGAGGAGCCTGCCGGAGAAGATGACCGGAGCTTCCCTCCGGTCACCTGAGAATCATTAGCCCTAATCCATAATTAAATGCCAGTTTGAATCTCCACCTTTTGATCATGTTTTACCCGCGCGTATGGATGGCCAGGATTGCACATTAAAACCCTAATCCTAATTATTTAATTTAATTTTAATTAATTAGTCAGATTAATTTGTGAACCATTGGATCTCATTTAATTAACAACTTTAAATCATAGCCTCAGGATCACCATACTAGAAGTCACATGGACTTTAGATGTCAGTCTCTCATTCACTCAACTTTCAATCTGAATCCTCCTTTTAGCATACTTCTCATTTTTATTTTATTTTCTTGCATTTTATTTTACACATTTATTTAAAATACCAAAAACATTTTCTAAAATCATGAAACTTTGCATTTTCATTTCAAATATTTTTCTAAACTCAAAAAAAAAATTTATTTTAATTTTTGCATTAAAAAATTAATTTTAAATCATTTAAATATTTTATTTAATTAATTAATTGATTTTAATTAATTAAAAATACATTTAGGTTTCTAAAAATCACCAAAAAATTCATGAAGCATTCTTAGGCATTTAGAAAAATTTACAAACTTACCATAAACATTTATTTTTAGGTATGCTCATGTTTTCACAATTTACTTTGAATTAGGGTTCATAAAATTCCATTTTTCTAACCCTAACTTTGAAAAATCATTTCTGATAAACCATGATGAGTTTGAACTTGATTCTTTTTGCATTCTTTCACATATTGCATATAGTATCTAGTTTATTTATCTCATAATTTTGCATTGCATGTTCAAATTGTTTGGCATTTTACCTTTAGAATCACCCAAAAACCCTAGTTAACTTAGGAAATTCATAACTTTCTCTAGGTTTAGCTTCTGACCTTCATCTTTGGGTAGTGATATTGTATATGTTTAGGGTTTGTTTGAGTTCAATTTCAATTTTGTATCATGATGTATGCTTCTGTTTTGGTCATTTGCATCTCATACATTCATAAAACCCTAATTTCTATCTTCATTTGCATTCATCTTTGCATATCATCATCATATGAACTTTCCATGACATTTCATTCACTTGTATGCCATCTTAGACATCTTAAGACATGCTTGAAAATTTCTTGATCATTTCTTCATTCATTTTGTATGTTTTACATCCATTACATTCCATGTGTATCCATGTGTTTTCATGCTTCTAACATGCTTCCTTTGCATCTCATCTCTTGTATGATCATTCATATGCATCATGTATGTCTTTGAATCATATCATAACACATTTGCATCATGTTTATGCTTCTGGTTTTGGTATTTGCATCATTACTTATTGCATTACATCTCATTTTGTTCCTTATGCATCTCATACTAACCTTTCAGGGGCTTATGGTAAGTTGTTTGGGATGTGGATTTGCCTTCACATCCCACCTCTTCTCATCTCTTCATATGCATTATTTACTTGTATTTGAAGTGAACTTTCTTCACTTGTGCTCTCTCATTCTTGCTTTCTTTCTTTTAGGTTACTTATCTTCTTTAGGAAGTAAGTAATCTATTCCCCTCTCTTCTCTTTTCATCTGCTTCTTCCATGGTGGCTTCCTGGAGATCTTCTCTTATGCCTCACAAACCATAGGATATCCAAGAATGATACTTTTAGGATTGTATATAGTCCCCCCTAGTGTTTTACCTTTGAGTCTCCTTGAGTCTCTCTTCTCATCTCTTAATCAGAGGCTAAACACTTAAAGCTTTAGGACTTTGAATTAGGGTTATGCCTGCATCCTTATCTTAGGATGGAGTGCATAACTTTAATTCTTAGTGTTAAACCTTTAATTTATTTACACCTCTTAATCAAAACACTTAATAATAATCAAGACTTAAGCTTGTAACTTGGGCCTTACATTAGGGTTCCATCTCTTCCTTATGGTTAAGAGGGATTAACCCTAGTGTTTAATGGACAAGTCCCCCTCAAGTGGTCTTACAAACTTAAAACTCACTTCTTAATATCACCCTTTAATTAAAATCCATTTAATAAAGGCTTGTTATCTAATGAATTTAGTCCCTAACCATGGATTAAGTTGAGGTATCTTCCTCAGCTTAAGTGTTCTAATCTATCATCCTTTTCTTAGGATGTGTAATGAGTTCACTAATGAGTTCCTAATTGATGAAATTGCGGACATTCAAACACCACTGGCCGAAGTTAAAGCTCAGCTATTGAAATGTCAAGTGTTTCCAGGTTGTGAGGCCTGTTGTGAAGCTTGCAAGATTTCTACTAATGGTTGTGCAAATCTGAGAAAGGGTATCAACAGTCTTATCAAGGAAGGCATTGTACAGATCACTTCAATGGTTCCGACTCCTACAATTTCAACAAACATCTCTCCTACAACATCAACAAACATCATTTCTGAGGTATCTCCTATAACATCAGCAAACATCATTCCAACGGAGTCTACTACAACAACAACAACCATCAATGAAGATATTTCCACAGTCACCATTTATTATGATCCAGCAACAGTTCATGTCTCGGATTCTTTCAACAACTTTCAGCAACATCAACATCAACAACTCCCTGCACCTATATTATCTCCAGTCAGACCTCCTGTCACAATCTATTATGATCCACAAACTATCACAACTCCGTTTTCCACAGCAATCAGTTTGGTTACTATCACGGTGCCTGGACCAGTTCCATATGATAGTAGTAGTGTCGTGCCTTGGCACTATGGCTCAGATCTATATTGCAACAGAAAGAAAGTCACTCTTGATTCTTCAACTTCTACACCACAGATTGATAATGTCGGGGGAGGCAGAGGCTTCACTCGAAGTGGACGTCTCTTCGCGTCACAAGTTCTGAGAGTTAATGCTGAAGCAGAAGCTGCTGCCAAAGCAAAAGGCAAGAGTGTGGTGCCTGAAGAACCAATTGCCAAGGAAACCCAGAAGACATCTTCTGACCAAGATGTAGACGAGTTCATGAGGATTATCAAGAAGAGTGACTACAAGGTTGTGGATCAGCTCCATCAGACACCCTCCAAAATCTCTATACTATCTTTGCTCAGGTGTTCCAAAGCTCACATTAATGCACTTCTCAAGGTCCTACACACAACTTACGTGCCTGAGGAGATTACAGTTAATCATCTAGAAACGGTGGTTTCAAATGTCAATACTAGTCATGGACCAGGGTTCACCAATGTTGATCTGACGACGGAGGGCCGTAATAAAAATAAGGCTTTACATATCACCTTGGAATGTAAAGGTGATGTACTTTCTCATGCCTTCATTGACACTGGGTCATCACTCAATGTGTTGCCAAAGAAAGCCTTGGTCAAGCTAGAATATGATGGTCTTAGACTCCGCCCGAGTAACCTAGTTGTGAGAGCCTTCGATGGTTCTAAGAGATCGGTACTTGGAGAAGTTGAGCTGCCTGTGGTAATTGGCCCACATATTTTCAAAACTACCTTCTATGTGATGGACATTCAGCCTGCCTACAGCTGTTTGTTGGGTCGACCGTGGATTCATGTCGCTGGCGCCGTAACATCGACCCTTCACCAGAAGTTAAAATACGAGTGGGAAGGCCAAATTATCACCATTTATGGAGAAGAGGACATCTTTGTCAGTCATCTGGCCACTTATAAGTACATTGAGATGGATGGGGAGATCCATGAGACGATGAGTCAAGGTTTTGAAGCGCTTAATGTCAATGAAGAAACAGCTGAATTATCTGGTACTTCAATTACTTCTTACAAACAAGCTTGGAAGGTTGTTGAAGACGGGAATGCCCAAGGTTGGGGTAAGCTTCTGCATGTTCAGATCAAAGAAGACAAGTTCAGTTTGGGTTACAGACCATCCCGGTAGGTCCAAGAGGAGGCTGCTGAAGCTCCCAGGTTCATAAGTGGGGGAATGCTGACCCCGGATGCTATCAACAATGTGGAAGACGAGGCTGAAAGCGACTACAACCTAGAAAGTTGGATTCGTCCAAGAGTCTCGGACCAACAAGTCCTCAACTGGTCTTCCCAGGAAATTATAAGGATTACTGCTGCAGAGTAATTATTATTTCCTCTTTAAGCATGCATTCAGTCCTACATCTTGCCCAAGGTGTCAGGACTCATTTTGTAATAGGGCCATATATGTATTTTGTGCAAATGGAATATCAATGAACAATGGACATCTTTTGCAAACAATCTTTTCGCTCACTGTCTTTTCATTTTTGTTATTTTCGCACATAACAATAAATGGCAATGTTTTTCTTAATAAACTTCATTCACTTTTTCTAAATAAGATAAAATCAATAACTAAAATGAACCAATCTCAACCCTTGCAGAGATAGCCTTCCAGAATGCATCGACAATGACACTGCTATAACCTTGTATGACTTCGACAATCTGATTAATCAAGCAGATGAAGGGGTTGATGAAGACTATGATTTGCCTGAAGAGTTGGCCAGGTTGTTGAGACAAGAGGAAAAAGTGATTGCTCCTCATCAGGAGGAGGTTGAAACTATCAATCTTGGTACCGAAGAAGATGTGAGAGAAGTGAAGATTGGGGCCAGTCTGCAATCCTCGGTGAAAGAACAGCTCATCAGTATGCTTCAGGAATATGTCGATGTGTTTGCTTGGTCCTATCAAGATATGCCAGGTCTGGATACAAATATTTTCATGCACAAGCTGCCATTGAAAGAAGATTGTTCTCCAGTTAAACAGAAGTTGCGCTGTACTCACCCAGACATGGCCATGAAAATCAAAGAGGAAGTACAAAAGTAGTGGGACTCCGATTTCCTTGTTTCAACTCGTTACCCGCCGTGGGTTGCTAACATTGTACCTGTACCTAAGAAGGATCGCAAGGTGCGTATGTGTGTGGATTACCGGGATCTTAACAGAGCTAGCCCGAAAGATGATTTCCCATTACCTCACATTGATGTATTGGTGGATAACATAGCTCAGTTCTCGGTATTTTCTTTTTATGGATGGATTTTCTGGGTACAATCAGATTAAGATGTCACCTGAAGACATGGAGAAGACAACCTTCATCACACCTTAGGGCATGTTCTGTTACAAAGTCATGTCGTTCGGTCTGAAGAATGCCGGTGCAACGTATCAACGGGCTATGGTAACATTATTCCATGATATGATCCATAAAGAAATCGAATGCTATGTGGATGATATGATTGCCAAGTCCCTTACAGAGGAAGATCATTTGGTGAATCTGCTGAAATTATTCAAGCGTCTGAGGAAGTATCAATTAATGTTGAACCCCAACAAATGCACATTCGGGGTGCGTTCTGGTAAGTTGATGGGTTTTATTGTAAGTGAAAAAGGAATTGAGGTTGATCCCGATAAAGTTACAGCTATTCAGGAAATGCTTGCACCTAAGACTGAGAAAAAAGTTCGAGGGTTCTTAGGTAGATTGAACTACATCTCAAGGTTCATATCTCATCTCACTGCAACCTGTTAGCCCTTGTTCAAGCTGTTAAGAAAAGAGCAAACAGTCAAGTGGAACGATGAGTGTCAGAAAGCTTTTGATAAGATCAAAGAATATCTGGAAGAACCTCTAATTCTCATGCCTTCAGTCGAAAGAAGACCTCTAATCAAGTATCTCACAGTATTAGAAGAGTCGATGAGGTGTGTGTTTGGCCAGCATGACGAGTTTGGTCGAAAAGAGTATGCAATATACTACCTAAGCAAAACGTTTACCGACTGGTGAACAACGTTATTCACTGCTCAAGAAAACTTGATGTGCTTTATCGTGGGCTGCTCGCCGACTAAGACAGTATATGTTGACTCATACTACCTTATGATCTCAAAGATGGATCCAGTTAAGTACATATTTGAGAAGCCAGCACTTACCGGAAGGGTTTCAAGGTGGCAAATGATTCTAACAGAATATGAGATTCAGTACACCTCTCAAAAGGCAATCAATGGCAGTGTATTGTCTGACTATCTGGCTAAGCAACCCATTGATGATTACCAGCCTAAGAGATTTGACTTCCCTGATGAAGACATCATGTTCTTAAAAACAAAAGATTGTGAAGAGCCTATTCACACTGAAGGGCCTGATCCAGAAGAAGCATGGACTATGATGTTCGACAGGGCAGTTAATTGCAATGGTTATGGGGTTGGTGCAGTGCTTATTACACCTAAAGGGGTTCATATGCCTTTTTCAGCAAGGCTCACCTTTGTTTGCACTAACAAAGAAGCAAAATACGAAGCTTGTATCATGGGTCTTGAGGAAGCCATTGACCTCAGGATCAAAACCTTGAATGTA
Source organism: Lathyrus aphaca (assembly GCA_963966055.1). NCBI lineage: Eukaryota > Viridiplantae > Streptophyta > Magnoliopsida > Fabales > Fabaceae > Lathyrus > Lathyrus aphaca. Next base: position 278,798,258 of record OZ014521.1, read on the forward strand.
TTTTGAGATTCAGCTTTGGTAATCAACCAGACCAACCGAAAGTGGTACACTCATCAGGAGTATTTGATTCCCTACCGTGACTATACGACGAGATTGTTGACCTTCTTCACAACAGTTAAGCTTGAATACATCCCTCGAGATGAAAATCAGTTTGTAGACGCTTTGGCTACCATTTCATCCATGATCAAAGTACAAGCTGCCAATTATGTACCTTGGATTTTGGTATCCAGACTAGACCGACCGACATATGTATTCTCTGTGGACACTGTCACTGATAACAAGCCTTGGTTCCATGACATCAAATGCTTCTTGGAAACTCAGACATACCCACCTACGACATCGTCAAACGATAAGAAGACATTAAGAAGGCTAGCCTGCAGTTTCTTCCTCAATACTGATGGTTCTTTGTACAAACAAAACTTCGACATGGTCTTGCTCAGATGTGTTGACAAGAAGGAAGCAGACCTACTGATGCACGAAGTACATGAAGGTTCTTTCGGTACCCATGCGGGAGGACATTCAATTGCAAAGAAATTGTTAAGATCAGGTTACTACTAGATCACAATGGATGCAGACTGTTGTGCCTACGCTAGAAAATGCCACAAATGCCAGATCTACGCAGATAAAATGCATGTGCCTCCGAATTGTTTGAATACAATGTCTTAACCTTGGCCCTTCGCCATGTGTGGAATTGATATGATTGGAAAGATTGAACCGACTGTTTCAAACGGCCACAGATTCATCTTGGTAGCCATTGATTACTTCACCAAATGGGTTGAAGCAGCTTCATATGCAAATGTCACCAGGCAAGTGGTAGCTCGATTTCTGAAAAGAGATATCATCTGTCGATATGGAGTTCCCAAGCGAATCATTACTGATAATGGTTCCAATTTGAACAACAAGATGATGGCAGAACTTTGTCGGGACTTCAAAATTCAACATCACAACTCTTCTCCTTATAATCCAAAGATGAATGGCGTTGTTGAGGAAGCTAACATGAATATCAAGAAGATTGTGCAAAAAATGGTAGTCACGTACAAAGACTGGCACAAAATGCTACCATTTTCCTTGTATGGGTACCAAACCTCTATCGGAACATCTACTGGGGAAACACCTTATCAGCTTGTGTATGGTATGGAAGTTGTCCTACCTGTTGAAGTTGAACTACCATCCTTGTGGGTAATGATGGATGTGAAACTGGATGAAGCAGAATGGGTCCGATCTCGATATAATCAATTGAGTCTGATTGAAGAAAAAAGATTAGCAGCCATCTGTCATAGGCAGTTATATCAAAAGCGAATGAAGAAAGCCTTCGATCAGAAAGTCAGACCTCGGGAATACCAAGTGGGAGAGCTTGTTCTGAAAAGAATTCTTCCTCCTCATACAGACCACAAAGGCAAATGGACACCAAACTACGAGGGCCCATTCATAGTAAAGAAAGTTTTCTCTGGTGGGGCATTGATGCTCACTACTATGGATGGCGAGGATTTCTTATCTCTTGTGAATTCAGATGTAGTTAAAAAATACTTCGCATAAATGACTCGTTGGACATAAAACCAGAATGTAAGTCCAGGCAAAAATAGGGCATCCCGGCGAGTCAAAAATAGAATAAAAAGACTCGGGCAAAAATAAGGGAAAATTGAAAAAAAAATGTACACCCGCTGAGTTGACCAGCTACGTCGGACAGCTCAGGAAAAAATGGGTATCCCGGTGGATTGAAAACCCGAAAGGGCGATCCACGCAAACTCAGGGAATAAGCGAACAACTGCATTCTGAATTCGTATGTATCACTCACAACATGGCAAGCTTCGAAAGGATAGAGCGTCGGTCAGACTCAACTTTCTTCAGAAAGCAAGATAAGAAGAACGTCAAGGTCATACGGGTCATAGCAAAGGAAGCTCACTGGAGCGTCAACTTCAACATTGCTAACACTTTTATTTTCTCAATTTTACAGCAATCTCCTCCTTCCAGGGATTCGCTTCTTCACTGTACTTACCCATTCAGGGCACACAAATCAATAAAATCAGAATTTGCAGTCAAACTTTGTTTTGTACATTTTGTTTCGTTTGCAAAATGTCCAAAGTTCATAATACAACACTTGCATGAAAACATATAAGCCATTTTCAATATATGCTTGCAGGAAATATGCACTCTTGAGCAAATCTAACTCCTATGACGGAATCCGGTTAAGGATACCTCGGGACACTTGTGCGTTTCTTTTTTAACAGGTTGTAGGTACTCAAGGAAGACAATCTCAAAACATGGGGTATATCAAGCATTATATCCCCAACCAAGTCAGCAATCACCTCATCAGCAGGGTTACTAGACAGGAGTTTCCCCCACGAAGCTGTCATCCCCTCAGAGGATCCTTCGAGAAACTCATTAAAACCCCAGCGCGTCGCTTGGACGATGAAATTACAACAGATTACTTGCCAGAAGTTTTCTCCTCACCAAGCAGGATCTCCCGAGCAATGCCTGAAATGCACTTCCCCAGTGGAGTTTCCGAGGCCTCCTCATGTCCAGCATGAGTCTCTTCAACAGAAGCTTCCCCAGTCTGGATCCCCACAGATCGGCCAAAGATCTCTTTCCCCAATGGAGTTCTCCCTCCAGACAGATCGTCCAGAGATCTTTCTCCCTGCAAAATCCAGATCTCGGATCGGTTCTCTCATTTTTCATAATCATAGCATTCACATCATTTTTTCCCACATAAAGCGTAACATTCCTTATAATACGGAGCATTACAGAAAAAATCAAACATTCGTATGATCATAAGCTAGGTTCAAGCCGATCACCTACAAATACCATCATCACCTCACCAACAATATACAAAACTTATCCCCTGCAGACAAAGCCAGAGTACCCTTTTGCACTCTCAATAAAGATACTTGTTCATACTTGTACATATTCTTTGTGACATTCACCCGTGTCATACTTCCTCAGCAAGTCAAACACTCGTCTGTGTCCCTTGCGCAATCTTTTTGACACTCGTCCGTGTCTTGCACATATTTCCCCAGCAGGTCAAATACTTGTGCATACTTGTACACAATCCCCTGATACTTATCCGTATCTTGTACATATCAGCTCCCCGGTAGATCAACACTCATTTGTGTTCCTTGCTTAATCGATTGATACTCGTTTGTGTCATCATCTTTAAACACGTGTCAGCGTTTGTTTCTATCGATACTCGTCTGCATCATGGTCCTAAGGATGTTCATCCGCATCTTTAGTATATACACATTATCAAAACACTTACACCTTTTATTTCAAAGCGTAAGCACTCATCCGTGTTTACTGATAACAAGAAAAAGTATCGGTTATATTGCTATGTTTCAATACCGTTATATCGCATAATTGTCGTTTTAACACCCGATTCCTCGAGTTTTCTTTGCCATTTTGCAGGTACATCATATACAGAGCTAAATCATGAGCCACAAGTGAAATGAGAAAAATCAACCATTAAAAGATGAAGAAAGGAGGAATTCTGCATAAACCTGCATTTTTTGTAACACTCACGGTCGTCACCTAGGAGTCACGACCGTGACACGCTAAAAGGAGCAGTCACGGTCGTCACAAGTCCCTCACGACCGTGAGGCGCATCAAACACGGATGACGAACGTGACACCCTTGTCACGACCGTGACAAGGGGAAATTAGGGTATTATGGTGAGACTTGGTCCTGAACGTGTACGCCAACGTGAAGTCAACATGCCTATGTTCCCGCAGACCAAGTATTCCAACGTTTCCCAGGATTCTCTCAACACCTACGAGGCCCAAGCACCAATTCCAACTGCCAAGCCCAAATTGCTTTCTATAAATAGCTTAACTTCAAGAAACAATTGAGAGAGTTTTGATTTTAATTTTCTTCCGGAAGCTCTACCGTTTTATTTGCACCCTTTTATTTTTCCAGCATTAGTTTTCTTGCTTTAATTTTCTGTATCCCAACCAACCATATAACAATTTCCAACATTAGGAAATTGTTATAATTTAATTTGTTTCAAAGCCTTCAGATTCTTTTAGAAAATTTATTTCCGATTCCGGTCAGTACTCCGAGCTTTCCAGCTTGTGGAAGAAGGAGTCTACTACTTTTATTGTTATCCAGGTTTATATTTAAATTGCATTTATATTAATGTTGAGTATTTATTTTTCTGCCTTAAGAAGGAGCCATGCATTATGGTTCAACAATAATGAGTAGCTAAACACCTTAGGGCGGTATGTAATTAAAACAAACTAATTCGGTAAAATCAACTCTAGGCTTAAAATAATTAAGAGCTTAAAATTCTGGCTGAGACTTTTTATTATAAAATCAACCTTTTTGTTACGAGAGTAAGGAAAGTGTATTAGGTTAGGTCAAGACCACGAGAGTGTGAGATTTTAACCAGATAGCTAAAGCTAGGCATTTAATTTAAACACAGCGAGAGCGCTTTAAAATGAATTAGAATTACTAAGTTTCCAAAAATTATTTCTAAACACCTATGGGCTAGCGAGAGCAGGCATAGGGCTTTAGGGGTAAGATCTGAGATAAGACCACGAGAGTGTGAGTTAAAGATATTTAAACTGGTAACCTCTACAGAATATATTAAGTGAACCATCTTTATAAGCCTAGGTTAGATTGACCCGCCTAAGTTAACATAATTACATACCGACCGTCTTAGTATTATTTAATTAAACTTAAATTTAATTCCCGCCTTTAATCTTTAAAAACAACCAAAAATCGTGACAACCCTTCACCTTAGCTAAACTAGAAATTCCTCTAGCACTAAGTAACCATAGAGTCCCTGTGGATCGATAATCTTAAATATTACTTCGATAGGCTGTGCACTTGCAGTTAAGATACCGCTAGACACATATTAGAGTACGTTAATAGCCCATCATTTACCATACCCCAGTAAGTCACCAACAAAACAACTTTTCTATCCATTTGTGATATTTTCGGCAGCCGTCCCCTTCCAGGTGATCGTCCTTCGCCTTTTGATGACCGTCCCTCATCATTTCATCTGATGGTCGTCCCCATTGTTGATCCTCTTATCCGACATTCGTCCTATTTCGCGATACTTTTAGCATCCATCCCCTGCTAGGTGATCGTCCTTCACCTTTGATGACCGTCCCTCATCCTTTCCCCAGTGGAATCCCCATTGTTGGAACTTTCTATCCGGCATTCGTCCTATGTCGCGATATCGTTTTAGCATCCGTCCCCTGCTAGGTGATCGTCCTTCACCTTTTGATGATCGTCCTTCATCATTTTATCCGATGGCCGTCCCCATCATCGACCTTTTATCCGACATTCGTCCTATGTCGAGATAACCCTAAGAGCAGTCGTACCCTGCTAGATGATCGTCCTTCACCTCTTGATGATCGTCCTTCATCATGCTTATCTGATGTCCGTCCCCATCGTTGATCTTTTCTATCCGACATTCGTCCTATGTCGTGATATTTTCAGCAGCCGTCCCCTGCTAGGTGATCATCCTTCACTTTTGATGACCGTCCCTCATCATTATTTCATTTATTCTTTTACCCGATGGTCGTCCCCGTCGCGGTTTATTTACCCTTTAACCTGATGGTCGTCCCCGTCAGTGTTTTCCTCATTTCTTTAATCCCCAGAGAGTTTTATTTCTTTACCCGATGGCCGTCCCCGTCGTGGTCTTTTTCTTTATCCTGATGATCGTCCTTCATCAGTTTACCCGATGGCCATCCCCGTCGCGATCTCTTTATTTCCCAACATGATGGTCGTCCCCGTTATTGCTTTACTTACCATTTTTCATCCACAACAGTCGTCCTCTGCTCGATGGTCATCCTCCATCGCTTTCATTTGATACTTATACTATGTTGCCTGTTACAATTTATATCCCTTTTCTTCTTCTCCCCAACGAGTGCAAATTTCGGACTGTCTTTGGTATTCAACCACAAGTTATCTTGTTTGTCTGTTAAGCCAGGCGCTTACACCCTGCAGAGCTAACTCATGCTTGAATAGGGGCAAACCCAAAAGTACAAAGGGAGTTTCTTGGCATGAATCGTGGCTCTAACTGACTCTTGAATAGTTATTTTCTTCCTTTCCACAATTCCATTTTGCTGAGGAGTAATATGAGAAGAAAATTCATGACTGATATCTTCAGATGAGAAGAATTCAGAAAACTTTTGATTCTCGAATTCCTTCCCGTGATCACTTCTAATCCTGATAACACAACTCTCCTTTTCCCTCTGAAGTATTTGACAAAGATATTTGAACACATAAAAAAAATCATACTTTTCCTTGATAAAATTTATCCAAGTGAACCTTGAATTCCCACCAAGGTTTTCAACATGCATGGGGCCCATCAGATCCATGTGCAATAGCTCCAAGACTTTAGATATACTAAGATGTCAAATCTTTAGATGTGATATCTTGGTTTGCTTGCCTACTTGACGTTCACCACACACTTTGCCTTCATCAATCTGAAGCTTAGGGATTCCTCTTACAACTTCCATAGTTATAACTCTTTTCATTCCTCTTAGATTAAGATGACCCATCTTTTGATGCCATAATTTTATTTCATCTTCTTTGGATAGAGAACACACAAATGAGTAGCTGGATTCTTGATTAACCCATAGATAACAATTATCTCTATACCTGACTCCCTTCATGACCACTACCTCTTCTTCATTTGTGATAAGACATTCTGATTTAGTGAAGTTAACACTGAATCCTTGATCATACTGTTGACTGATGCTAATAAGATTAGCAGTCAATCCTTTCACAAGAAATACCCCATCAAGATTTAGAACACCTGAACACTCAAGTTTTTTAACCCCTTTGATATCTCCCTTTTCTCCATCACCAAAAGTCACATAGCTGGTAGAATGAGGCTTGAAATCAACCAACAGATTTTTTATTCCATTCATATGCTTAGAATAACCAATGTTAAAATACCAATCATCTTTGGCTGATACTCTAAGAGAAGTATAAGCTATCAAGGAAACATGCTTAGGAACCCATTGTTGTTTCTTGATGATCATGTTTTTCTTAAGTTTAGGTTGTGGAATATGATCAGGGTATCCATGAAATCTGTAACATAAATGTTTTATGTGACCAAACCTGCCACATTAGTGGCACCTCTACCTTTGGTATCTTTTCCTTTGATGAATAGATCTTCCTGCACCAAGATGTTGATACACTAGTTTTGACATCTGATTAGAAACATCATTCTTGAGCCCAGGTCTACTATTTGACAAATTGTTTTTAGAACCATCAAATCCTATCCCAGATAGGTCTCATGCACTTCTTCCCGTTTGAAGAATATTATCTAATGTTTCAGATCCATTATTCAGTATTCTGATTGATTTGGTCATTTGATTAATCTTGGAATTCAGCATGGTAACTTCATTATTCAGGTTGCATATTATTGTTAGATGCTCTTCTTTTTCAACCTCCAGTTGTGCTATGATCGTTTTCTACTTTTCTCCTTCTTGAATTACTTGTGCACTTCTTATACATAACTTTTTATAAGAAGCTGCAAGTTCTTCAAAAGTTAGCTCTTCCTCACTAGAACCATCATCAGAATTACATGTCTCTGTCAAGATAGTGATATGTTTAGTTGATTCCTCTTCAAAGTCAATTTCAAAATCTCCATTAGGCCATGTAACAGATAAGCCTTTCTTTTTTCCCTTCAGATAAGTAGGATATTCAACTCTAATGTGACCAAACCCTCACACCCATGACATTAAACTCTTTTTCTTTGACTTGACTTCTCTTCAGGATTTGACCTAGATTCATTTGATCTGCATATGTCAGATGAAGTGTTCCTGAAATTTAGTCTTGAGATTATATTCATCCTCTTCATGACTTTGTTGAATGGTCTTCCAATTATGGCAATAACTGCTTTCAGACTTTCTTCATTTTCAACTTCACCTTTTTCTGCTTCTTCCTCCGTATTTGACACAAGGGTTATGCTTTTATTCTTCTTTTCAGGCACATCACTGAATCCCATTTCAAATGTATGAAGAGATCTAATGAGGTCTTCAACCTTCATATTACAGATGTCTTGTGCCTCTTCTATAACAGTCACCTTCATAGCAAATCTTTTGGGAAGTGATCTAAGAATTTTCCTCAAAAGCTTTTCATAAGACATTTTTTATCCTAAAGCTTCTGGGGTGTTAGAAATATCAAGAATATTCATGTGAAAGTTATGAATAGCCTCATCTTATTTTATTCTCAAATTTTCAAATTTAGTTGTAAGCATCTGAAGTCTTGACATGTTAACTTTGGAAGTTTCTTCATGAGTGGTTTAGATAATGTCTCAAACTTCCTTGGCCAATTCACAATGGTGCACCAGTCTGCATAATACCATTGGAAAAAAAATTTAAGGCCTTATAATTCTAAAGATCCAGCTCATCCTAATCTTTGCTCCAATATTCCTCAGGCTTCAAAGTCTTTTCTGCATCTTTAATAATGACAGGAGGTTCCCATCCTTTGTCTCATCTTTCCATGCCTTCTTGTCCAAATATTTTAAGAAGGAAATAATGAGAGGTTTCCAATAATCATAGTTAGATCCATCTAGAATTGGTAGTCTATTCCCAAATCATTCATCCTTGTCCATAGTGCCAGAAAATACTGCCCCTAGATCTCACCTAGAAAAATAGACAAGGTGCCTGCTCTGATGCTAATTCAAATTCTGGTATAGCAGATATAAGATGTCGAATAAGATGTCACGACACTAATATTTGACAAGATTAAAAATAATAAAGTAAATAAACAGCATTAAAGAAAACATGGAATTGTTAACCCGGTTTGGTGCAAGCACACCTACTATGTGGGCTACCAAGCCAGGAAGGAACTCCACTATCAATAGTATCAATTCAAAGAACCTCAACAAACATCCCAATTTACGATCTTCTCACTTAATCACTGCCCAATGCTAGTTCTATCTAGGAACTCCTATATATGAGACATCTCTCACTCCTACTCAATCACAATAGTGATAACACACATGAAATCAATAAACGAGAAGACACACTTCAAAAACAATCCTTGACTTTTCTTCAAAGCTTTAGTCAAGTACAAACACTCTTTCTTAAGAGCTTAGAGTGGACAACTTACAACTCGATAAACCTAGTCCAAAAAAATCATCAACATGATAATTGTTTGGCTCACAAGAAAACTAACACACACACACAAAAGCGTTGAATACTTCAATCCTTATTTTCTCTATGTCTTCGTGTATTCAAACTAGGTTAATGCATCCTTTTGTAGAGTCTCAGTCATGGGCATGGGCCTGCTGAACTTGCACAATCAAATACAATAATTCCTAAAGTAAAGGAACTAAAATAGTAACATATAAAATCTTTTGTTAATATTACTCCATGTTGAATCCTTTCCTTCTAACAAACCATGCTTATTAATACTCAGCAAATCACACAATTAGTGACAACAAAAACACGCGCATGAAATAAGGATTCAACTAGGTCATCAGGCCCAGTCAAAGATGTCATGACATCAGTCTAGGATCTAGTTGCTCACTACTAAATTTGAAAACTTGAGAATGAAGGGTGATGACTGTAACACCCTTTTTATCCACAACAAAGTTAATCATATTATTCAAATAAAATCAGAGTTCTACATAAAGGGTATCACACTTTCAACATATACATCATAATAGCAACAAGTATGTGTCATGTCCCGTAACACGGGTTGCAACTTCATGTTATAAATAAATTAAGCCTCAAGTATTCGTAGCGGATCAATATTCAACTTATTAAACCATTTAAAGGAAAAGGTACAACTATAATCCAAACATCATCAACTAGTGTTATTTTTAAATCAAAAACAACAAATTAAATCATGTGTTCCACAGTGTTACATGACTCAGAGCAGGATACCACATAAACTCTATAAGCAACGAGACACACACTCCAAGCCACTTCCAAAATCTACAAATTATTCTTGAGAATATGCAAGATGGCATAATAGACCATCACAAAAGGAAGGCATGATGAGTAATCTAGATTCAATATACATAGTATAAAGACTGAATTAAAAGAAACATGCAATCATACATCATTAATTCTCACCCACATACAACATCAACAAGTCACATCATCATACAACAAATGCAATCTTATTATGCCACATAGAATGAAATTCAACTGCATAAATGAATGTGGTACCGATTTTCAACATGTGATAGACACTAACCATCTACCCTCCACAAGGGAGCACAACATAATCAACAACACCTTAATCCACACGATAGGATTGAAGCCTCAAATCAACTTAAGAAATTCTATGAATACACGATGCAACAACAACAATAACAACATAATCATCTTCATCAACATTTGCATCAACAATCATTCATTATTCTTTTACTTAGTCTATTCATACTACTAATAATTCATGACATCATTCTTTCATAACACATTCATTCATTGCATCATTTCATCATTGTTATTATTATTATTATTATTATTACTATTATTTAGCCTAATATCGCATGGTAATAATTTCCAGTAACAACACAACAACATGGCACAACAAAACAAAGCATTATAGGTCAATAAATAAAAGAAACCATTAATCTGAATTCTAAAGGTCTCGCTAAACGAGCAACTCACAGGTTTTGAACTTCCAAAATTCTCATTTTCTCGCTAAGCGAGGAAGGCGATTTTCTGAGGAAAACCCTGTGATTTCTGTATATAACAACCATGCCCAAACACCCCGAAAACATCATATTGCATTAGAAAACAATATAAATGACCAATTAACTCATTATCATCATATATTCATCATTATTAACATCTAACAACAACTAATCATCAAAACCTACCAACAAATCACCCAACCCTATGGTTTCCCCTCAAAAACCCCTTTTCCTCGTAAAACAATCTAATATAATGAACAATGAATGAGAATACTCCCTATACCTTGATCAATTGAGCCTTCTCGTTCACTTCTTGATCAAAATCTCTCTTTGTCTCCTTGTTCTTCAGTGAAACCTTCACCTTTTCCAAAAAAATGATTGTAAGAAATTCTATTGTACTTTTCTTATCTTATAAAACACTCAAAAGATAATCTTTCCCCTTAGACCTCCATCCTCTTTTATTTTATTTTATTTAATAATAATATTTATGAAAAATATCATTTTTAGTCCTTTAAGTTATTTTATGTTACCACTTAGGTCCTTTAAGTTTTTTTTTATAACAATTAGGTCCTTTAAGTTTTATAAAATTTGCAAAGTCAACCTTTTTTTCAAATTCCGTTAGAAAAAATCTATGTGGCCTTGACGGTGCTGACTTGGCAGTTAGTGATTATTTACGTAGCTTTTTGGTTAATAATAATTAGGTTAATCTCAAAAATATAAGGCTGGAAATAGTGACTCTAACATTATCTTCTTTCTCAGATAAACAGTGGATCATAATGTTATCTTCTTCCCCGTTGAATTAGTGAACCCTAACGTTCTATTGAAGTTTGCATAGCACAAGGATTTGGAGTTTGAATAAGGTTTGTTCTCCTTGTCTCCATTGTTGTTTATGATTTTGAAGTTATTTTTCTGTAAATAGATAGGTTTGCTCTCTATTGTTCTTATGCTACGGTTGATTTAAACAGGAAAAACATGGTTATGAATGAGTTTTATGTTGACTTTCATCATGAAGGGTATTTCGTAGGTGATAAGTATATTGGGGGTGAGGTCTCAAACTTGAAATGTGATGGTGATAGGTGGAGTTACTTTGAAATATTGGGGGTTATGAAAGAGATGAATTATCAGGGAGTGTAAGAGATGTGGTATGACTTTGCTGGAACCTTGAAGGCATTGGAAGATGATTTTGGGGCAATAGAAGCTTTGAATTGGTCAAAGACAATTGGAAAGGTTGACATTTTTATAGTCCACCCAGTTGAAGAACCCGGTGAGATAATGGCTTTACCGTCATCCCAACTGAATTGTGAGGCCCAAAACAAAGAAATTGTTAATGTTGGTGGGGACCATGTGGATCAAGAGAATGTAGAGGAAGCACATGTTGATGCTAGTGGGGACCATGTGGATGAAGAGAATGTTCATGCTGGTGGGGACCATGTGGAGCAAAATAATGTTGAGGAAGGAAGTGATGATAATGCACAAAATAATGGAGACTTTATTGACTCTGATGATGAGATACTAACTGTAGGTGTTTCTGAAAATTTGGTAGGATCAGACTTACTGTCCTTCCAAGAATCAGTAAGATGATTGAGAGAAGAAAAGAAATCTCTAGGTTTTTTATACCAATGTAACTTATTCTTTTTTAGGAAGCAATTTTGAACATATGATGTCTTTTTAGACTAAATATGAATTTTTGTTTTATAGGATATCAGGTGACATGATCTATGAAGTGAGACATACAAGTATGGTTGGAGAAAAATACATTGTGGATCTTAGGAAATTGGAGTGCTCTTGTAGAAGTTGGTTGCTCATAGGAATTCCATGCTATCATGTTATTTCTTGCATGCAACATAGAGCTTTTCAACCAGCTGAATTCATTCCAGACTGCTATAGGAAGGCCACTTACAAAGCTTACTACCAACCTCTAATATATCCAACAAATGGAGAAAATTTGTGGGAAAAAATCCTTATCCATACATACTTCCTCCACCTTCTAGAAGAGCTCCAGGGAGGCCTAAAAGAAGAAGAAATAAAGAGGCTGATGAAAAGAGAAAGGATGCAGTGAATGTTTCAAGGAAGGGGATGCCAAATAAGTGTTCCATATGCAGTCTTTATGGGCATAACAAGGCCTCATATCCAACAAGACCAAGAGATCCAAATCCAATTGTCCAGTCACAGCCAACTCCAACTCCAACTCCAACTGCCTAGTCACAACCAACTCCAACTCCAGCTCCAACTGTTCAGTCACAACCAACTCCAAGGGCTAAAAAACAGTCACAAACCACTCCAGATCCAATTGTTCAATCACAGCCAACTCAAAGGGTTTAAACAAAGCAGTCAACTTCAAGTTCAAGAATCCAAACAAGACAATCAATGACAGTTTCACAACTACTTGCAGTCAGAAGGCAATCTAGCACAACAGCATTTAAGCCACCAACAAGCATGAGGCCAAAATTGGCTATAAGGAGGAAGACCCCAAACAACTAGCATTTATGTTTTATATTTCTATTTTGGATTCTGTTAAGACCATTATGTTTTGTAGTATGATGTTACAAGTATGGATTATGCTTTGACAATTATGTCTTTTGGTTGATGTATTGACAATTATGTTTTGGAATTGATTTGGAATGTTATGACATTGTCTTATAATTGTGTGGAAATTTCTTTTGAAATTGTCTTATAACTAAATATTGGTTCATAAAACAGGTTCACATTTGTGTGAAATTGATTTTAGTTTCATTTTTAAATGTAACAAAATGGTCTTATAAGTTTTTAATTTGTAACAATCACAGCCTTCATGTTTTTAAAATGTAATAACTTGGTCCTTCAAGTTTTTAATTATTAACAACCATATCCTGAGGTTTTACCATTACCTGAACTTAATTGTAAATAACACATTTGAGGGAAGAAAATTCACAGTATGCATTGAAACTACTATCAACAAAATTCACAGAGGAATAAAATTCATAGTATGCAACAACCATTTCTTAGTTACAAATTACATGAACCAAAATAGACTAACACATAACCCTAGAAAAATAAGACCTAACAACAAAATAACATAGCCTAACAGCTTCACCATCTTCTCCATGATCTTCATAACCTCATTGGCGTATCCCTCTTCATTATCAATGTTCCTTTTGAGCAAGTTAATTTCAGTATCCTTTTCTTAACATTTGGGACATTTTGAAAAAACTGAGCCATCTGACTCAGGATTGACTGCATCACTGACATTGTGTTCATGCCATTCAAAGAAATTACAACCCACATTATAAGCTTCATTGTACATAAACCAAAACGAAAATTAATATGATAAACCAAAACGAAAATTAATATGATAAACCAAAACAAAAATTATTACCATTATCAAAAATTTGTACCTCAAATAATCTACTTACCAAAATTTCTTCCTTTTTTCTTTATAGTAGGTAGCACTACCCATGTTCCACACGTACACTTCTTTGTCGATCCAGATGTATTCACATACATGCGATTTCCATTGTTACTCCCTTGAGATGCCATTGTTGAAAATTTGGGTGTTTAGGGTTCGTTACTTTTGATTTGGGGATTTATAAAATCCTCAGGTCTACAAATGTAAATTGCCATGTGTTTTGCCCTGTCATCATCCCTAAAAGCCACCTCAGATGTGTTTCTGCCACCTATGAACATTATAAACGGAATTTCAAAAAAAAATCTAAGTTGCAAACGTTTTTAAACTTTAGGGACCTAATTGTTACAAAAATAACTTAGAGGAGAAGAACCTATCTCAAACATTGTTCACTCTAAGATCAAACCCAATATGTTGAATCAAATACCTCAACATCATGACAGAAGATAAGGAAACTACAAAAGAAAAAAAATTCAGAGATAGAGATGTCATTAATGTGGGCACTTTGGTTAAATAAAGCCCTTATGTTACAGATTATATGGATTCCCTAAGCCTGTTTCCCAAACTAGGTCAAATTAAAACATTCCTATGAACAAAAAGCAATGGATTCTAATGGTT